>JAGFMK010000050.1:0-117272 GCA_021030975.1 Lichenothelia convexa | reverse complement strand
GGTGAGGATTTGGATGGGCGTGAAGGGTTTGGGGAGGTGGCAGGCGTTGGTGCCGGGGGGGATTGCGGTTGCGGTGGGGATGTATAATGTGCCGAGTTTTACGCTGGCGAGGGCGGTTGGAGGGGTGATCAATTGGGGGTGGACGAGGTATGGAGGGTGGTTTGATGGGGATGGGGATAAGGGTAAGGGGTTGGAGAGGGATGAGACGACGGTGGTTGTGGTTGCTAGTGGGCTGATTTTGGGCGAGGGCGTGGTGAGTATTGTCAACTTGGGCTTGGCTAGTTTGGGCGTGCCTCATCTTTGACATGAGTGAACGTGTGTATTTTGCTCGCGCGCATTGACGTTTGAAATTCTACTTCTTTATAGAGCCACAACGTAGGGTCGATATTCATTTAACGTTCTACGTTGACACCAACCTGAAGCATTCGGGGTTTCTTAGTCCGCTTGCTCAGGCTTTCATCCTCGTCTTTTGTCTATCTACCTAGGTAGTTTCTTTCTCGGCAGATTTGAACAAATTTACGGCACCGCCATGAAATTACTGGCTTTCCTGTGTTACGGCGGATACGATGTCAGGTACAGCTTGTCCCTGTTCAAGTACGTTGTCACGTTTGGCTGCACTGCCCTTGTATGGCAGTGGACCTGTACCGCCATCAGTTTGACAGCTTTGTCGCCAACTACAAGCTTGAGGATCGCGATAAGGCGGAAAGCTTCACGTGCGCCTTGCAATATCGACGTCGCGCTTGGCTTCGACCTACCACCTGGAGGCGCGCCGTCGCTGGATCGGAAACCATGGATCTTATGATGTAAAACTATATGAGAAGAACAAGACAGAGCTTGGTGTAACAGTATACATGGTACACACCTGTGGTACACACCTGAAGTACTTCTACGTGGATCTGACTAGCCCCGCAGGAGGTCATGCAAACAAGCAAGGCTGTGCCGTCTGGGTCTGGCTGCTTCGCCACTTCTTGCCCTCTGCCCAATGCTGCGGCGTTCAGCAAGACTCTCATGTCTCGTTCAGACGTTTTGTAGGATTTGCATTGTGCTGATAATTTCTTGAACGAACGCTAGAAGAACTATGAATATCCGGTTCCCCTTGTAATACCTACATTCTTGTGTCAGCCTCCATCGCTAGCCGTAAGAATCATGGACCCTCTCTCCGTCACCGCCAGCGTGCTAGCTGTTGTGAACGCATGTTTGGGAACCGCCAAAGCTTTGAATGAGCTTTGCAGTAAATATAAGCAGGCCAACACGACAGTTGCAGCAATTTGCTCTGAAACAGAAGTGACAAAAACATCGCTTTCCCGCCTTCAGACTCTCGTTGGACAGCACTCCGAATCTCTCCGCAGAGCAGAGCTTATATCAACGTTCGACACTGCATTAACCGGTTGTTCGGTCATCTTTTCAGTCTTGAATGCTGAAGTCCAGAAGGTGCTGTCCAGCACCAAAGGCCGCACGAAGATGGGGTTTACAGCCAAGGCTCGATTTCTATGGAAAGAAGACACTATGAAAGACTTGCTGCAGCAGATTCGCGGACAGCAAAATGCGCTGAACTTTCTTTTACAATTGCTGCAAATGGAGTCACATGCCGACATCCATGCTCTATTGGCGAAGCTCAACGACGCCCTTAAACCAGTAGCTCAGCGAACTGGATTCCTCCGCGAGATGTACCCACAATTGGCGATGCCCGAATCGATGCTGGACACGGACATGGGCGACTCAGCTCTTGTTCGCATTGGTGCTGCTCCAACGGTAGAGGCGAGTAACTCTCAAAGGACCAATGTGAGCACTTCTTGTTTTAGCGAATTAGGGATTCTAACTGATGTAGGAGCTGACACTGGATCGTCTACGCATTACTGGCCCTAGTGAGATGACACCCAAATCCCACATTTCTCTTGCTAACTGCTATGCAGCCGAGCCTACAGCACACTGGCATGTTCCCTTCGCAAGGAACAAGAAGTTTGTTAGCCGCAGCTCTCAGCTCACCGAGCTCGATACAAAACTCTTTGCGGAGAATGAGTGCGAGAGAATAGCAATAACCGGCCTCGGAGGTATCGGCAAAACTCAGATCGCTCTTGAGTTCGCCTATCGAACGAGGGAAAGCTTCCCTGACTGCTCTGTCTTCTGGGTTCCCGCAACTTCCGCTGAGAACTTCGAAAAAGTTTATCTGGAAATCGGACAGAAGCTGAAATTACCCGGCGTGGCGGACGAAAAAGCAGATGTGAAACTGCTCGTCAAGCAGCATCTGAGTCAAGAGAGCGCTGGACAGTGGCTCATGATAGTCGACAACGCTGATGATATTGATGTTTTGTTCTCAAAGAAAGACCACAATCCCCAAACCAACCGTCTTATCGACTATATCCCACGCTGCAGCAACGGAAAGGTAATCTTCACAACACGGAATCGCAAAGCCGCAGTCAAGGTAGCCCAAAACAATCTCATTGAAGTAACGGAGTTGGACGAAGATGCCGCCATCGACATGTTGCACAGATCACTGGCTCATTCAAAAGATTTAGAGGACCTACAGGCCACTCGGGAGCTCCTCAAGCAGCTTGCCTTCCTTCCCCTCGCGGTTACCCAAGCTGTCGCCTACATTAACGCAAATCAGATTCAAATCACGAAATACCTAGACCTCTTAGAAGATACGGAAGAAAACGTTGTTGACCTACTCAGCGAGGACTTTGAAGATGAGGGAAGATACACAGAGTCAAAAAATCCCGTAGCAACCACCTGGCTGATCTCATTCGGGCAAATACAACAACGCGACCCGTTGGCTGTAGAGTATTTGTCCTTCATGGCATGTGTAGATTCGAGGAGCATCCCTGAGTCTCTCCTTCCGCCCGCAAAGTCAGAGAAACAACATATTGATGCCATGGGAACTCTCCTGGCCTACTCGTTCGTCAACAAGCGCCCTAATGATCAATCTTTCGATCTTCATCGGTTGGTGCATCTAGTAACTAGGAATTGGTTGAGACGGGAGGAATCATTAGCTTCGTGGACTGAGCGGGTGATTGCACGCTTAGCAGAGATTCTGCCAATGGGAGGGCAGAAGGACAAGGCCATATGGGCCGCCTATTTGCCTCATGCTCGAGCTGTCCTTGCCTCCAGCACCCAGAATGACACTGAGAAGAAATTTCTTCTGCTTGACAAAGTTGCCTCGTGTCTCTATCAGGAGGGCAAGTATGCTGAGGCTGTCGATACGTTGTCCAGCGTACTGCTGTGGAGGCAGAAGATGCTGGGCGATGAGCGCGAAGATACACTGACGAGTGCCTACTACCTTGCAGAGGCTCTGTTGGAGCATGGTGACTACAATGCAGCGGAGAGTATGGCTCTACAAGCGTTTGAAGGGAGAAAGAAGCTCCTGGGACCGGAGGATCCAGACACGCTTGATTCTATGCGTTATCTTGCGGCGGCGTACAGGCTTCAAGGAAGATGGAAGGAGGCTGAAAAGGTAGGAGTGGAAGTAGTAGAGATTCAAAAGAGGGTACTAGGCCAGGAATATATGTCTACATTCACCAGTGTAAATGATCTTGCCCTAACATACAAAGCCCAAGGGCGATTGAGAGAGGCCGAAGAGCTGCAGATTCAGATAGTCCCGGGATATGAGAAGCTATGGGGACAGGACCATGCAATGACGCTTACAGCTAGACATAACTTAGCATCAACATTGTCCAAACAAGAACGCTGGAATGAGGCCGAAGACATATGCCTACATGTGCTGGAGGTGGAGAAAAGGTTACTTGGCCAGGACCATCCTGATACGCTAAGGAGTATGTCATCCCTAGCCTCAATCTATAGTGGCTTAGGGCGGCACAAGGAGGCTGAAGAACTCTACATTCGGGTATTAGAGACGATGAAGATAGTATTAGGCCAGGAGCATCCCAATACTCTAAGTTCTATGAACAACCTTGCGGAGACATACAGGGAGCAAGGACGATGGAAGGCGGCCGAAGAGCTACAAGTTCAAGGTCTTGAGACAAGCAGGAGGGTACTAGGGCAGGAACATCCGCATACCATAACTACCATGAGCAACCTCGCGTTGACATATGGTGACCAAGGACGATTTAAAGAGGCTGAAGAGCTTCAGCTTGATGTGCTGGATACCATGAAGAGGGTGCTGGGGCAGGAGCACCCAGACACGCTTTTGAGCATGAATAATCTTGCTTGGACCTTAAAGAAGCAATATCGAGATGAGGAGGCTATAGCGTTGATGACGGAAACTGTAAGGTTGACAGAAAAGGTCCTGGGCCCCAGTCATAGTTATACGAGATCTTCCATGGAAGCTTTACGCGGTTGGCAAGCCGGAGAAAGAGACATTTCACTCAGCATGCATAACATAGCTTACGCCTTGAAGCGGCAAGGTCGACATGAAGCCGCTATATCTCTGATGCAGCAAGCTGCGAGATTAAGAAGAAAGATCCTCGGTCCGGATCATCGTGATACGATGCTCTCCATGGACACGCTACGAGAGTGGCAGTCTGAAGAGGAATGCCGGAAATACTTTTCTGTTACCCTGCTTGGCTCTCCAAGTCGGGTTCACCGTGTCAGGAGGCGCAGAGTACTTCTCCCGAGACATCTTCGTCAGCAGAGTAGAAGTCTTGCAGAACCAAAACCACTTCGGGCGCCGGAACAAGAGGTCTCTGAAGGCTGAAGGAAAATTGGCCTGAAGGAAACTTGGGCCGATGAACGACTTCTTCTTACCGCGGATGGGCTCCCTTTCCTGTCCCGTCCCGTACGGTCCCTAGAACAGGCGTCAAGTCGATGACAGCAATGGCAAGACACCAAACATCGAGCCGCAAAAGCCAGCGAAAAGCTAGCCTCGCAGCACTGCCCAAGGACGTGGGCCCTCATAAGCTTGGGGTGTCTCTAGCTCATTCCGACCACTGCAAAGAACACAGCGACCTTCGTCCAAGCCGGAGGACCGGTGGGAGCGTGCCATCATTCAAATATCGGCAATTGTGTGAATAAGCTGGTGCAGTACTGAGGTTGGCCTAGGTGTCGGCAGATTCTGGGCTTCGGGCGCACCGAGGAGGACCAGCTGGTCCTCAAAATCAATATGGCTGGATGTCTGGAGTCGGCCTAGTCGTATGTGTCAAACGATCAGATTGCACATTTCCGGAGACTGGAGAGAGGCACAGGGAAGCGTGCTGATGGGCATTTCTGAGGGGCGTAGACCGGCCCAATGTTTTTTGTTCCTAAAAGAGTGAGCTCTTGATTCACCTCTCGTGCTTCGGAGATCTGAAAGTCATTTTTTTTTCATTCAGATCAGACGAGACTGCGTGAGATCAGGCACGATCTCGAAAATGGTGCCTGAATAGTGCTTCGTCGTTTCCTGTCTATTCGTAGTCTTGCTGTTCCGCACAATTGGAGCTTGCTACTCGGAAATGAAATGTATCGTCAAAGGCAGCAGATTACATGTCGAGGTAGTCAAAGAAGAAGCTCATATTTCACACGATGAAAGGGATAGTACGGTATCAATTTCTCTTCATCTAATCTTCAGGATGTCTGATGTGGACATATCATCGCATAAACCACATCTGCTTCCTGTTCTCCTCAACACCCGCAGCATTCCACTCAATCTCAATATCCAGCTCCCTCTCATTATCCTTAGCCTTCTTATACGCTACCATCCCCCTAATAATCTGCCCCTTCTTCAAAGCCTCAGCCCTCTTCTTTCCTCGATCAATCAACAGCACCCCACTACGCCAATGCGTCTCCGCTCCACCCGATCCAGTCGTAAACGCAACTCCATCTCCGTTCCACTCCTCCGCTCTCACATCATCCGGCAACGCCCTCGACCGATCCGGTAAGAAGAAAGTATCGAACCAAATAACCCAGCCATCCAACGCGTCAACATCCTTACTCAACACAACCTCGAACGGCCTCCTAAACGTCAAATCCTCCACCGTAACCGTATGCAGATCAAATCTCACAATCTCCACCCCTTGCCCCGCCAAATTGTCCTTATCCAGATGCCGTATAAGCACATCATCATAGATCTTCTCCTTCATAGCACTCATCCTAAACCCATACACATCCTCCCAAAACGCTATATTCTCAGCGACATACTCCGGATCCGCAACCGGCGCCATCCTCAGCGTTACATGACTCGGCGCCATCAAACCTCCCAGTTTCAGATACCGGTCTCGCGCCCAAAGGACGCTGTCTAGCATCGCTTCGTACAGTAAACAGTAGCCCATCCACTCGCTCACTATTATATCGACTTTCTCAACATCCAGTGGTAACACCACTTCTTCGACTTTGCCATGGAGGCAGGTTATGGTGTCTTGGAGACCGTTTTCGTAGACGTTGGCGCGGCATTTGTCGATGATGGAGGAGTTGTCGACGGCGATGACGCGGCGGGCGCCGGCGCGGGCGCAGAAGAGGGAGAGGATGCCTGTGCCGGCGCCGATGTCGAGGACGGTGCGGTTGTGGAAGAGGGGTTTGTGCGTGTAGATGAAGTCGCGGTAGGATGTTGTGCGTATTGTGTCTTTGAGCATTATCTCGTGGATGTCTGGGCTGTGTTAGTGTAAGTCCTTGATTAAGCGAGATTGCGCTGCTGGACGGGAGGAGGTGGAGGCATGGGAGTGTGAGGGTGTGGAGACGTACCATTGTAGGAATAAGATTCAAAGTAGTGACTGTCCTTATCCTCCGGCTTGCTTCCTTCTGCAGCGGCTTGTGAAGAAGAGCCTGGTCGCTCTTCCCACCGGTCGTCAAGTATTTTGCCAACGGCTAGTCGGTACTCCGCAAACTGTGACTGCACCCTCCGTAATTCTTGTTCAAGCTCAGTAACCCTTGCAAAGAAACCCGCTGCAGTATCATCCTTGCCCTTGCCCTTCTCCATACCATTTGCCATATGCTCCCTCTCTTCCGTTTGCAACCCTTCCAGCTCATCCAAGCAGAACAGCAACGCATCATCCTGCATTACCGGCTGCAAGTACCGCTCATCCTCAAAGCGCTCCTTACTCGAGACATCAGGCGGCTTATTTCCCCCCTTGACCTCCGAGCGGATGTAGTTGACCAGCTTAACAGAGCCATAGAAGTCAAGACCTGCACACTTCCGTCAGTCCCCTGCTCTTCATCCCAGCATCCCACGAAAGAAGCTGGAAACATACACACCAAGCTCTTTCTGCACGCTCAAAAGATCGAAATCGTACTTTTGTCGGCAGTGCCGCAGCATGCTCTTTACATCGGGGAAAGCCTCATCGTCGAAAAGACTGACAACGGAGACGAACTCTTCGTCTGGTTCAGCGTCTTCCCAGCCATCGGATGCTTCGGGGTCGAGGGGCGCATTGTTTTCTGAGGTAGACGAAGAGGACGAAGATGAACGTGTTCGATAAGACCAAGTCGAAAGCGATTCTCCGCTATTACTCTGCATTGGCTGGATTTAGGTAGAGGTCTTTGAATGGTAAGGTTTTTCGAGGGCTGCGTGGGAATTAATTTTTTGGTCCAAAACATCGACCGGGAACACTTCGGCTGCTTTGGTAGACCCCCAGGCAAGGTGACATAAGTCGTGATACTGCTAGGAACGCCATCAACTGCTTGGGAGCTCGCCCGTATAATACTTCCAATAGAATTTCGAAACTGGAGCCACTTCCTAGTGCTGCTACTCTATTAACCCCCGTAGAGGATATAATTTATACCTCGATAGATTCAGGAGGCCTCCAGTGGGTGTTCAGGGGTAGCTCTCAGGGATTAAGTGTCTCAGGACTTATGTCACCTTGTCTGCCCCTACCTCATCACGCAAGGGGAGAGGAGTGATGGAGGTATATATGATGCTGGCTCCGCATGGTCACACGAGAATGCGCAGGTTACGCGCTGCTTATACCCAGGTAGGACTCAACCGAAAATTGCCTGCAAGCCTGCCTTGTGATTGAGGCGCACAAGCTACAAAGGGATACATGAACTTCAGGCAAATGCACAACTTCAACTTGGAAAGGCCGAATCACCGCCCGTGTCAGACATCCCATTAGATTATTTCGAGCAAACCGCGCGTAACCCTCTGGCAATATACTCAGTGGTCAATCCCGCTCGCAGAGGTTGCGCCAACAAGCAAAAGTAGACTCGTTCTTAGTTTGTGGTATGTGAAGTAGAGCATTGCGAAAGCGCAGTTCCACTTTTTAATACTCCCCTGCAACACCGAAGCCTTGGAGGACTTGTTTGGCGTCCGTAAGAGCAAACTCATCCATCATTCCTTCCACAGTCTTTCTCTGACTCTCTCGCCTTTCTTGGTTTCTACGTACCGAGCCAGACTGAGACAACATCCATCAGCTCAAGCGCGTGGAGGTAGTGGGATCGATGGCTTACGGCTTGATCCTACAGTCTCCAAGGTACCTTCCGTGTGATTCCGGACCTTGGACGACCGCTGCGTCAACTAGCTTCCTAGCTCCAACCGACTCAGACCGTCCAAACGCTTGCTTGAACGCACTGAGAAAGACGCCAAAGACGCCTTTGACGTCTGTGTGGAAAGTTGTCCCATAACAGAAACCAGGGTTGACGGCGTTGACTATGACCTTCGATGGGGGCACGTATTTCACAAGTTCAGCAACAAAGAGTTTTTCGAGAAGTTTCGACGTGCAGTAGCGCTCATCCATGGAAAAGGTTTTCGGATCGTTGAAGGCTGGAAGGATGGGGTCGTGGTCTTGTTCTCTAAACTTGGCCCACTCCGCCGTCTCAGAAGTCACGATTACCAACTTGCCCGGAGCTGAGCCTTGTTTCTTATCGACCAGAACCGGCAGCATCAGAATAGCCAAAAGAGCTGTAGAGAGATAGTTGACCTGGATCACTTCGTCATGTCCCGTCGTTGGGTTGATCTCGAGCTTGACTTTCAAGAGGCCGGCGTTAAGGATGATGAAGTCCAGACGTGGCAAGTCCTTACAACGTCTTGCAAAAGCCTGGACTGAGTCATAAGAGGACATGTTGAGCTGCCAAATGTCGACTTGCGCCGACGGAGCCTCCGCGAGAAGTGCGTCCCTCGCGATTCGCCCCTTTTGCTCATCCCGTATAGCCATGATCAGATGCGTAAGACCCAGAGTGAGCAACTGCCGACAAGCCTCGAAGCCTAGTCCTGCATTTGCTCCTGTGACTATGCCGACTAGGCCGTTCAAGTTGAGACGCTCGGGTGATGGTGCAGGAGGGGTAATGAAGAGCTGTCTGTACATCCAATGCGCTGGCGAACCTTCGTTGAGCATGTTAACTGACCAGTGCCGAAGCGGCGAACAGTCGGAAACAGTTCGGTGGATAGGCGGATGGCGTGCGATGTACAGACCGTGTTGCTGAAGATAAAGCTCAAGCTACTGCTATAGGCACGTCACAGGACGGGAACGGAAACAGAGTCAGAGGAACGAGATCGAAGCTGCGCAACTGGAAGAATGGTAAGTGCAGGCGCGTTGAGAGAATTGGGAATTATTGAAGTACAAATAAGTGTAGTAGCTACTTAGATAGATTGGCTGAGCTGTAGATACGTACCTGAGCAGTTGCACTGTACGAAGGCAATAAGGGGAAATAATGTCGACGATGCAGACCGTACGGAGTAGACTGCACGAGTGGAGGTTGTACGAAGTGGATATACGAGGCGGTTGTACGAGGCAGGTTGTACGAAGTAGTCACATCACTATGCATGGCGTTTTGCGAGAGGCATGACGCGGAGCAGTGATTGCCCCGCCCCTTCTCTGCATCCCCCCAGGAACAACGAGACAAATAACAAAGCGGCGAATGGCATTGCCAGAGCACTTTTCTGGGGCAACAAGGGTACTCCAGCCGTCCTTTTCATGGACGCACAAATCCGATTGGGCGTGGATATGCAATGCTACAGGTGATATTTCAGTTGGAATGATGAATAACTCACAGCACCGAGCAACAACGGGGCTCTGTCCGGTTGAGAAAATACTTGGCTAAGGGCCTCCACCTCCATCGGATCCCCAACTGCGGTTCCAGTGCCATGGCATTCTAAGTAGGAAGTATCCTTGGGATCAAGGCCGACTTTCTTGTACGCTTTGCGTATGACCTCTGCTTGACCGGCGATACTGGGCTGGGCAATACCGGATGTTCTCCCATTCCCGTGCATAGATGATGTCAGCAACACTCAAAGAGCGAGGATAAAATTGCATACGCATTTGTAGCCGTCCCACGGGTTACTGCACGGATGTTGTCGCCGTCTTTCACGGCACGGGGGAGACTTTTCAGGTACAGAGCCCCAACTCCTTCAGCGCGACCATAGCCATCAGCCGAAGCATCAAAGGTATGACAAGTGGATGTTGCGGAGAGCACGCCTCCCATAGAGGTCCCCATGTGCTGCTCTGGAGCTGTGACTAGGTTGGCGCCGGCAACAATTGCAGCATCGCATTCGCCGTTCTCAATAGCCCTGCCTGCAGCGTGTAAACAGTAGAGCGACGATAAGCAAGCTGTATCAAGAGTAAGACTAGACTGCAGGTTAGCATGTCGACCGGTGGAATACTGATTGAGGTATTACTTGGGACCTCTCAAGTCAAATACATAGCTAATCCTGTTGGACAAAATGGCGGTTCCTGAGCTGGTGGCACTGTAGCGGTGGGCATACTCGGGCTCCCTCGTTTGCATCGTAAGGAAGTCGACCTGAAATTCCCAACGTATACGCCAACGTTGGCTCCGGCAACATCCTCGAGAGTGGTACCAGAGCTCTCGAGAGCTTCGTAAACGAGTTCAAGCAGTTTCCGCTGTTGAGGATCCATGTCTGTTGCATTAAGGTTGTTGATACCGAAGAAGGTATTCTCAAATTGCCGGACGTCTTCTTGTAAGAAGTATCCACCTTCAGCATTCATAACTCCGGCTCGATCACCCTCGGGGTGGTAAAATCTATCTATGTTGAAACGTTCTTTGGGGACTCTGCAACGTCCTGATTGCTGCTGCAAAAGCATTGACCATAGATCTCTGGGTGACGATACACCACCAAGAAGACGACATGCTGATATCGTGTAAGCTTCCCTCCGTCTGCTCAAGATGTCAATCTTACCCATTCCCACAATCGCAATGGGGTCGTCGCCGAGATAAGGTCCGGATCCATCCGTGGCACTTGGAGTGCTCGGACGTCTACTCGCTTCAAAGGCATGCTGTACAGTATCTTCCACGGGATCCTCATCGGAGCGGTCAGGGGTATTCTCAAAAACCGCCGTGTACACCGGTTTCTTGGAGGAGAACTTGGGTACTGGAAGGGAGGCCGCTATGGAAGCCATGTGTGACAGACAAAACCCGCGCGGGGGAGTATGGGCGCGTATTAACAGATTTACACATTTATCAACAAGTGGTGCAGTCGCCTTTGCGGAATTGGGCTCTAGCAATGCTATGCACATCGCTGCTGAAGCCTTTTCAACTGTCGCTTGTCCGCTATGCTGACTTCGCGCCCATGACTGCGGCTCCCAACTTGATGGATAAGGCTTTGCGGTCATGCTGAGATCTGTCATTCGAAAAGACGTTGTGATGCAGTCGATGGAAGTCCCAGCATATGGCGAAACGGGGGGCAGCAATGACCCTACTGACATGCGTGCCATGTTGCGCGATGTAGACTTAGTGCTCAAATAGGTATGTCTGACCGAAAGTGTCTGATTTCGTTTGTTGGTTTTTTCAGTGACGGTCATGCAATGGTTGCGGATTGCTCTCGCCGTGTCGCTGCTAACGACCGATCCGACGCAGGGGCAGCACCCTGATGACGCTATGTGCGAAAGATGTGGGCTAACCTTAATGTAAGCGCAAGAGCGGCTCGGAACCGGGCGCACGGCTGAGTGTACCTCACGTTAGTGCGTTACGCATTACGCTCACCGGGCCGCATTGTAGCTTATGACTACAGTACTGTAAAGTGCCTGGCAGGCAAGGTGCCATAAATCGTGATACACCAATAGATTCTGTAAGGAGCAGAAACCTCGACAGACGGCTCGGGAGGTCGTCCGTATGACCAAGCTGCTGCATAGGTATACCTATATGGTATTATGATTGCATTCTAGTCCTAAAAAACTACGAGTTCGGGAAGAAAGTATTTGCTTGTCAGGAGACCTCCAGCCTATCGAGGCAGCTCCCAGGCATGCTAGGAAATGAAGTGTCTCACGACTTATGTCACCTCGCCTGCTGGTAATGCCCGTCAGCTTACTTCGCCACTTTACAGACCGTAAGAGCGATTGTGGAACATTGCTGACTTGCTTACCCAATGTGACGGAGCAAACAAGCCCCTTGGATTGCACGATGCTCGTATCCGGTAATGTCTGAGCACTGAGCTGCCGCAAGTTTGCAATGGAAGATCTGCCTTACTGCAGGCTACAGGGATGCTTTTCTTAGAACAGTTGTGATCATGCCGAATGAACAAAGAAAGAATGGGCATAGTAGGGCCTAATTCCCGGCAATTCTGGGTGGAAGTTGTTCGTTGGATTTTTTTCCCTCGAGCGTTTTTCTATAGGGAGTGAAGCATACACTTCTCGATATTGGCTATAAGACTGGGCTGCGCACCTCTTGAATCTTGAAATGACGGAAAAATTGCACACTCAACCTTCGTCCTATTTACGCGTAAGCTGTCTAGGGCGCTCTTTCAAGGATTCTCATTCGCAGTATTTCCCATGGTGCAAAACACAGTAATTGGCCAACAAGGCGAGTGATGTTTATGACAACAGTTGCTGGTCATCTAGCGCAGTTACACGTATTAAGTTTTCCGACTTTGTTTTTAATGAGGGTTTCTTTGCTGCCATAAATGCTCCTTAAGATTTTCTTGGTAACATTGTCTGGAGGTGCCATTAGTCGTGGACTGAACTTTGTGATTGGCTACACTTATGCCAGAGACTCATTTCAAGGGGTCACATTAGCCTTTTTCCCCCGGAAAGGATTGAGCCAGCGCCACAAAAGGATGGGACAGAGAGGCATCCCGGGGCCCGATTGACAATATGTAGGGTTAAATTGGAAATCACCCGTTTTCACAGCTTTGGGCTTCAGAATGAATCGGGAGAGGAGCATTTCTTGCGGTTCATTTCTGTTGCTTTGGTAGCTCGTAAGAGCCCGCCAAGGACCACGCCAACTATGTTATCATCGTCGTCTGACAAGTGAGGTTTCTGGGGTTCGGTCAACCTGTGTAGCACGTTTCCTTGCTTTAGCGGCTTGTTAGAGTCTACCAAGGATCATCGAGACTGTGTTATCATTATTGGCTGATAGGTAGGTTCTACTGGCAATTACAGCTTTGAAGCTTCGGCTCGAGGCTCCCGGTCCCGAACCAGCGCGATTGATTTCTGAAACCACTGGATTGTCATGATGAGGTCTGTTACCCATGAGTTTTGTCCATCGCCCGACGGCAAATGGCGAGCCATATTTTTCTGCGGTGCTGCTAAACTTAAGTATATTGGGCTATGGGTACCGAGGTCCGCTCTTGCCCAACTTCTGCTCGGCCTCATGCAACCGTCTGAATGCATGAATCTACCTAACCTACCCGCCGATCCTCCCTCTCTCATAAATACACACATGCGGATCTACGCACTGTTTGCTTCCTGAAGACAACGTCAAGAGTCTACAGTTCAATCTGCACCGTCACCACCTCCTCTGCCTCTGCCTTGTACTCACTCCCAACCTGTAGCGTCACGTCCCCACAGGCGTCGTCGCCGTCGGAAGGGGTGGAGTCGTCCCTCCAGAGAAACTGGAATGAACCTCCTTCCACTTCGCAGATCGCGAAGTCGTAAAAACGAGAAGCGGGGCCATAGTATCGAAGATACGGCGGCACGAAATTTTGGCGCTGCCATCCGCGGTCATAGTAGCCGCTGTCGATGCCGATGTAGTGGTACCCTTTCGGCGCACCGGGAGGAGTGGATTCGCCGAGATGCATCGTGTAAGCGCTTTTGTTTCCGGTTTGCAGGGATAGGTAACCCGAGTTCAAGTCTGATTCGATAGAATTGGAAGAATTAGTGCTTGATGGCATAGAGGCGTTCACCAAGGTAGGCAGGTACGTGACATGTTGGGGGTTGGCATACAGAACCGGGAACGATCGTCCCACTCCACTCCCAGAACAGGAACGGCGGAATAATTGCCTCCGTCTGCGAGGGGATGGGCCATGACTATTGTATTTACACATAAGTTAGCCCTTTTTCCTCTTCAAAGGTTTATCATGTGGGCTGTGAGGACTCACTGGCGAATTCACTGAACTGGTAGCGCTCACTCGTGGTTACGATATTGAAATAAACGGTGTCGTAAGGATCGACTGGCGGAAGCGCAAAGCCCGAAACTGCAGCGAGGAGGCCAGTGAAGGTTAAGATCCTTAAGTAATGCATTTTGAATATGTACTGAAAGAGGTTGAGACTGTACAGGCGAAGAGAGTGCTGAGAAAGCGAAGTACTTAGGGGTGTCAAGTGTTTATGTCCTTCGTACTAGCGTACTGCAGGGTGTAAGAGTTTGGCGCTTGTGTGACCATGTAACCTCGGAGCAAGGTTGCTATGGTCAAGTGGTCTGGTGGGGCCTTGTGTGAGACATATATATCGACTGTTATTGACAGGGGTTATTACAAATATGCTGAAGGCTCAGTATGACATCGTTCGGCGGAAAGGAATTAGGTGCACCATAACAGACAGAGATGCTTTTCCTTTGACTGATTATTCCATGCATTTTGGATTGAATAAACTTTTTATGCTTGGACATTTCGAAAGCTTTTAAGTCAATCCGGCGGGAAGTCTGTTACCAAACAAGAGGAACTGTATCTTTTCGAGTCAATCTACCCGACCGTTACCGTGAACAAGCCCCTTGATGAGGGTAGCTCTGGCGAGCCGCTGTAACGCTGCTGTAGGACGACTAAACGTTTCACCTTAAATCCGGTCCATGTGCTGCTGATGCTGGGAGCGGTGCCCTTTGTTCCCCGAACCGGGGCGGACGGACAAGGAAAAGAGACAAAAGAACACCGTCCTTCATACGGGCCTACTACTCCTTGGACAAGACTACATCAACTGCTAAACCATCGACTAAGCACTTCTACCTTCATACTCCTTCTCCAGCTCCCCAAGATATCCGTCAATCTTCTCTCCGTTGACAACGACGTCTTTGCAGTCCAAACAGCACATATAGCATCTGGCCGGGCTCGGTTCCTTCCCCAGTGACGTTGCCCCATTTGTGAGCCGTCGCACGTTGCACACTGACATCGCCGCGGCGCATAATGCGGGACTCTCCAGAGTGGAGGGTAAGCTCGAATTCGCGTTCTATGACAATGCCATAGTCGATGGACATGGCGCGATGCAGCCGGGACTCGAGACTAGGGCTGAAGTCAATTAAGCGGACGATAGTGCCATTCACGTTGTGAAGGCCAGGCTAGCTAAGAACGGTCAGCCCACACACTATATCCTCCGGAGGAGCGAAGAGAAAGCCAGCGTACCTCGTTCTCCTTCGCGTGCTTTATGTCCTTGTCACCATTCAGGTCAACTGGGTTTCCGATAGTCGAGTATAGAATGTTCGCAACAGCCTGGTGCTCTCCCATTACGCGTTGGTGGTCACCGTTGTCCGTTATCAGGAAGTGGCCCTTGCTATCAGGGCAATGGCCGGTGATGAGACGCTGGAGATCGCCGGAAACCCATCGGTGACGTATCCAATGGCGGCAGTTGTCATGTTGTAGTACGCTTTGGCGTGTATCCTCTAGTCTCTAGCGCAGAAGCGCTAAGAGCTTTGGGTAAAGAGGAAGTTGGAGGACGGCGGAGATCCTTTTGTGTGAGAAACTCGACCAGCTGGTATCAGCGGAATTCTGGCCTTCGATACCTTACAGAGGTCTTCGACAAACAGCCCAGTGGTAACCGTAAGCTCGAGTGCGCATTTACGACCAGGTTTACCAGATTATGTTGCAAGCAGATCATGTTGACGCTTTCCACGGCCTCCTTCTGGTGAGCGAGCGTGGGTCACCAGGCGAGTGACTTGATTCAAAGATAATGCCGGGTCATGGTTCACCAGCCTTGACCATGATAGAGGAGGGGAATGCCAGTAACACGTAACCGCACAATTGGCTATCTTCCTGGAATGTGCGTTATGTCAGAATGCGTCGTGTCGCATGGTCCGAGGTCTCAACGGGTAGTATCGACGATCAGGAGAGTTCACAAGTCAAGTCATCTTCGTATCGCGGAGGTTTTCTGACTTCGTAACATCCAAATACTTTCGTAAGCATGCTTGATAGTAAGGGCCATCCCAAGGGTAAGCTGCAAGGCTGCTCAGTTTCGCGCTTAGCGCTTGTGCTTACGTTGTTTTGCGCCGCTAGCACAGGATGCAACAGCCGCCAGCACACGAGAAGTTGTTTGTAAATGTGGTTGATGCTTGTCTATAGAATCTATCGAAGAAGAAGAAGCTAATATACACTGTGTACGTCACGTGCTTCGCTAATACCAACAGAAGTTGTTCACTGGAGACCCAGCACGTGCCTGCGCTTCGGTATCTCCTACATTATGAACCATGGAAAAGGAGTTGAGCTGGCCTGATAACTGGAAAGAAAGTCCTAACCAGTAGGAGGTCTTCACAAAACGTACATTGCGCCTACAATGGGCACCGGGGAGTGCAAGGTGCTGTCTACTACGTTTGGAGCGCGTCCTTACCATTGAATTGCCACTTGATGCAAACTTATAACGAAGAAGCAAAACTCCCAAACTTATGTCAATGGCGCTATCCGCTCAAGCTAACTCCTCCGTCTACAATCCAACCGCATCCAGTTACATAGCTTGACCTAGGACTGCTCAGAAACATAACAACATCGGAGATCTCGTCCGGCTGCGCTATCCTGCCTAAGGGAACATGATTGTCCATGAAGTCTCGAAGGTCCGCATTTCCATTGACTACCCGTCGAATCTTTGGCGTGTCAACCCACAAAGAGCAGAGGCAATTAATCCTTATGCCATATTTTGCGCTGTCCAGTGCCTTTTCTCTCATCAGTAACACAGCTACCGCCACAAAAACTCCAATCCGGGAGTGTGAATAGAAGATACATACCGGCATTTTTCGTCAGCCCAAGCACGGCATGCTTCGCAGCGGTGTATTGCGATATCATCGGACTGGCGCAGTAAGAGGCCAGCGAGTCCATGTTGATAATGACTCCACGAGTGCCCCCTCGCTTGTCGTTGGGCAGCGCAAGAGGAATATATTCCTGCTTCTTCATCGCCGCTACCTGTGCGCGGACGGCCAGGAACATGCCCACAGTGTTGACCTGCATCAAGCGGTTGAACTCGTGCAAACCGGCCTCTGCAATCTCGGCTGGATGTTGGACCCCGATCTACCATAACGTTCCGAGTTAGTATACAAATTTCAGTATGGAGATGAAAGTAAAACCCGCCTCCATATTGCAAAACTTACCCCAGCACAATTGACTGCATAATCGATCCTGCCAAACGCTATGATCGTCTCCAACACCATGGCTTCCACGCTTTTCTCATCCGTCACATCCACGCGTATAACATGAGCAGCATATATCGGGCTCTTCGCAAGAACTCTGCTCTGTTGAGCTGCGTCGTGTGCCGCTTCTTGATCGATGTCGGCGAACATGACTCCGGAGGCCCCTTCCATCGCATAGGCAAGGGCACATGCTCTGCCGATTCCACTTCCTGGGCTTCAGTTAGCGTAGAGACACCTGAGCAAGATAGATCATGATATACCAGCCCCAGTCACCAAAGCGTACCCATTGATGTTCATGGTGAGAAGCTAGTGAATGAAAAACCCAATTCACCTATGTTAAGCGCACATACGTTCTAATATATGTTTGTGCGAAATATCAAGCAAGCGGCGCGGAAAGAAATATAAGACACTTGAAACGCGCAAACCAAGACATGGGCTAACATACACGTGGGCATCTTCCTTATTAGATTACCCAGCCCGTTTGCGAGTACCAAGGTTGCATTTAAAAGCATGAGAGCCGTGTAGCAAACACAAGGATACGGCGCGCAGTACGGTGCGTGGCGCCGGCCTGACGCTTCTCGTGTCATCAAAATTGTCATAGGCTTGGCGGTAATATCGCAAGTCTTGCCGACTGCGGCAAACCCAGCTTAGCATGCTGCTGTGTTACTAGCCACTGCATTCGCATGGGCCAAGCAAGCCTCACTGCAAGAAGCGAAAATGGTCTGTGCAAGTAAGCAAATTAAGGAGAAGATGGCATTTTGGTACTCAGAGGTTGAATAACAGAATATACGTTCTAGCATCTACAAGCTGCTAAGCTGGGAACAGCGATTTCACAAATTAACTTGGTCAAGTTGCAAGAAAGACTCCCCGTCCGTCTCCCCTCTTACGAAATCATGTTACACTGGATCGACTGATCCGTATCCTCTCGTACGGTAGTGTCGCGCACTGGTAGCTACTGATGTCGTGATGGCAAGTATTGAGAACAATCAAACGCGTAACGTCACTTCCGCCAACTTACCAAATCCGCCGGCACCGCCGCCGTACGGCGTGCAGCTCGAGTAAAAGTAGTTGAGCTGAAAACGTAGTTTTTAGCGGAACGCCCACTACTTCTTCGGAGTCGTGATATACCGAGGACTATCGGATGATCGTGTAGACAATTCTCACTCACTCCCTTAATGTTGACAGTATATGTGAGCGGAGACGTCTAGGCCTTCAACAACGTACATTGTACCCTGGCACCCTCTCTTGTGAACGCATGAGGAATGCTCTTCGGACGATGTCTGTCAAAGCCACAATCGAGCTGTGAGAGTTCACTATTTTATCGCATCTTGTCTCACTGCATGGGTGCCTAGCCGTATGCTTGACAGACGAACCACAACAAGGTACTTTTTCTTCAACTGCCTTTAAGTAAAGTTGTACTCAAACCTCTCCTGTTGTGTTCTGTAACGAGAACCAAATATCATTCTAGTGCTTCTGAAGTACTCTTGAGATTGTTGGAGTCCGCCGATGTGTCCTCTTGCAGGCGGCCACTGCACCCTCCAGGCAACAGCCAACCAATCCCGACAAAGCCTCCCCAACTTATCACTTGCGTCAAACTCGCCAGGATATCTACGCAGTATCTCGCATATATCTAAATACAAACGCAGCACATACGGCGTGATTGACGATGCCTACCCTTGCGCACCTTCCAACGGAACTCCATCTACTTATCACAACTTACCTCCCCTACCCCGATGCCCTTGCTCTAAAGCACAGTAGCGCATACTTCTACGCCTTGGTTGACACTGGAGTCAAGCTGAAAGTGGCCTGGCTAGTTGAGCGGAAGAGGTTGAGACTGCGGTGTCCGGTGCAGAGATGTGTACGTTGGCCTCGTACATCCGCAGACCGCCATTACTCTCTGTCGCATATGGAGTGTAGTCCGGTCAAGCGTTTTATTGGAGTAATGGAGTGCTGACACCTTTTGCGTTTTTCTCAGATATTAAAATCGGATATGGCATTCTGCACGGATGAGGTTCGACGGCTTATTGCGAGGCGGAGGAGACACATAGACTGTCGGGATGCAGGCATCATGCGTTATATTCCAGGCAGCAGGCGAAAATGTACTGTCGTTGAAAGATCATCTTGTCAGGCGAGGAGATGTCAAACCTGGACGAAACAGCGGACAGGGTGGCTGCGGGTACCATTGTGGACATGGTTGGGAGACCTAACCAGCGATATGCTTTCTGATGTGTTATGTCTCTCCTGGATTGAGCGCATGAGTTATGCCTTGGGCGTTTTGGCGTTGTCGTTAATGTCTATTGCCATGCTCATTGCTCTCTTGCTGGGGCCATATTACTCTTGAGTGCCGCAAAGTTTACTCCATAATGTCATTCCCGATGAAACGCTCTGGAACGGTATTGGGGGACAGTATGTTACTCTCTAGACGATGGATTCTTGCGCGGTTTGCTGATATGGTTCAGCTACTCCATCAACGCACCAGGGATCCCGCAGGAGCAAGGATGCACTTGGGGATCGTCAGATAAACCATGAGGCAACTGGTCTCCGCTTACGATCCAGACCCAGTCGGCTAGGAGCTTGACCTGGTTGACAATTAGCTGGAACCCAATCTGGCTAGAGGAGCAGACGCCGTTCCGAAACAGGAATCCGTCCTTTGGAATGAAGGTGGACTCTGTTGGCAGTGGTTGCCTAGGTGCACCGAGCTGTGTCAATGATCCATTCACGCAAGGAATTAACAATATCCCAAATGGCGAGATCAGCGGCCTTGGTTATTCAGCCTGCCACATGACGATCCCCGGAGAGAGCAAGGCAAATGTTGTGGTCTTTGACATTTCAGCTGAGCGTTGGGAGTACCATGTGGCTTTCTCTTCCAAGAACAACGGTGAAAGGGAGCCACAGGTGAATATCGTCCCAAGTGCCCGACTACGGCATACGCTGACCAGGATCAGACAAAAAGCTCGGATGGACGATGCGGTCTCTTCTCTTCTTACAATTGTGGCGGTGACCATTCCGATTCGAATGTACCAATGACTTGTCTGGGCAACGTTGACGGCGGGTGCTGCAGGTAAGTCTTTTAAAATTCCCTAAGCGAAGGAAATCATGCTAACCTAGGACAGTCGATACGGATGGTGCAGCGGCAGCAGCAGCAGCTACTGTGGCACTGGATGCCAATTGAACTATGGAAGCTGCTGGTGATAAACTCCGACGAATCGCAGAGCGCAGTGAACGGCCCGCTACAAGACTGCAATGATAGGTATGACTGGACATGACGGGAGTACTGCCACGCAATCCATAAAAGCTTATGGAATAGATGTTTGCGCAGAGACGTGATGTGCTCTGTGCGAGCAGATGAGATAAGAGTTATTTTGTACAATTTTGGACTATGGTCAAGGCATTTTCTATGGCTCGTTGTGTGTCGGACCAAGGGCTAGTACAAAAAGTCACAGCTAAGTTTTGTATGGGGAGTCTTCGATCTCCTGGGGACCTCCTCATCGCTACCACAGGCTAAAGAACAGGCTCCAAAGACCGGATGATATATCCCAGCGAGGTTTAAAGCAGAAAAACGTTTCCTAAGTGTACGGGGACCTCCAAGAGATTAGATGCGTCCATCGCATAACGTGAGGTTTTGCCTCAGATCTAGCCGTGACTTTTTGCACCGACCCTTGGACCGTGACTGATAGGTCCGGTCCCTCTTCTGTAACCTGCATGCTTCTGAACTCCGCAGGTTGGATAGATCATGATTATACAGCATAGTACAGTATGGTAATAATCATGACCTCAATAAATTTGGATATAGAACAGAGTTGTTCTGATGTCCCACGATTGGGCACAGAGTTATCCATTTTCCGCTCACCGAGCGTTGGTGTCACACAGCTGTCCGCTAAGTCCATCGCAAACCAGACGCTTTTTGCCTTCCGCGGGGTTGAAAGTCTTATTGACTTGTTATTCTCAATCTTGAACGTGCATGGTGTATTCAAGTTCTTCTCCAGCGCTCGAAGTTTCAACATACACTAGAAGCTCCCGTCCGACCTCGGAAAGACGATCTCCAGGGTCTTCCGGCTCGCCGGCTAGGAAAAGCCCCTCCCGTTCCGCTGCAAGGCACCCCTGAAGCTCACCTGCAGACATGCCGCCTTACCTTATCGTCCCCTCCATCCCACGTCTTCCAATATTTCGATCCTTCATACGAACTCTAGTCCTTCCTTTTAAAAAGTTGTACATTTCACTCTTTTTGGTTTTCTTACATTCATTGAGTCCTTTTGTTGACCTCAGTATATCCCAGCCGGAACCAACAACAATCATCTGAAACTGCTCAGACGCTGTCTTGCAGCTCGATTTCGTAACATCAGTGGTCAAGGAGCTACCGAAGGCCGGAAAGCGAACCCCTCCATCCTCTCTGAGACAAGGAACAGTATTCCTAGCGAGATATACAGCTCGGTCATACACACCATGGCTCCGTTCGCTCGTCCATAACGCATAAAGTCTCCAAACCTAAAAGAGTGCACGTACAATGGAGCTACATAGTGGCTTAGACAATCAGCGGGAATGGAAAGTAGTGTCCTGCGTAACTGGTGAAGACGAGAGCAGCAGAATCCCGCGGCTACCGACAGATTCCCTAGTATCTGTCAGCCTCACCGACCATGAAACAGAGCCTCAAAGCGAGACAACCTCCAAGCACGATACCATAGACTGTTCACCCAATGCCTTCATCACAGAGATGCAAGACATTGCCGGAGATGCTGAGGAACGCAAGAGTACGGGTCCTGAGACAGGGTGGCTTCCTAATGCACACACGACAGGATCAACGGACAACGGCGAGAACGGTAATATGAATAGGCCTCGCAGCTACAGCATCGACTCAGAGTCTAGCATGGAGGTAGATTGGGAGGGACTGGTGAAGACAGAGGAACAGGAACCACGGGAGTTAGGGTCTGACGAGGTACTCATGACCATTGATGCGCTCGAAGGTCCGACTAACCAGCCTAGACCACGGCCTTCCTCCTAGCGCAACTCGAACAAGCCAACAACGCCTTGGCCAAAGACCCGAAGTCCGGCCTCAAAGCCAGCAGCCAAAGTAAACGCCGCTCACGCCCACCATCGATTCAGCAGCTTCAGAAGCTTGTCAATGAACCGCGTAATAGACACACTCTCCGACTGTCGAGCATTCCCTCAGCTCCACCAATGACCGAACTAGAATTCTGGGCCGCTCTTGTCAAAGATTTCCCGCAGACAGCGCAGCGACTGCCAATACTTACTTCGAATAAGCTCCACAATGGAATACCTCCACCACTGCGCGGCGTTGTGTGGTTGAGCATGGCTGGGGCCAGAGATCCATTCCTGGAGGAGCAGTACGATAAGCTCAGTGAGGAAACAAGTCTGTACGAAAATATGATTGGAAAGGACATTGGGCGGAGCTTTCCTGGTGTAGAGCTGTTCCGCGACCCTGAGGGCCAAGGGCAGAAAATGCTGGGAATGGTGTTGAAGTGCTTCAGTCTGTACGACAAACAGATCGGCTACTGCCAGGGTTTGGGATTCTTGGTTGGTCCTTTACTTATGCAGATGAGTGACCGAGAGGCCTTTTGTGTCCTGGTCCGGTAAGTCGAAGGGATCTAGGCTTCTCCGCCGCTATTGACCAAATCCAGGCTTATGGACCACTACGCTTTACGTTCATGCTTCTTGCCAGATCTGTCTGGTCTACATCTTCGAATTTTCCAATTTCAGCGACTTCTGAGCCAACACCTGCCAACACTAGCCGCCCATCTGGCCTTACTTCAAGTCGAGGCTTCATATCTATCTCAATGGTTCCTCTCTTTCTTTGCCGTTACCTGTCCACTACCAATGCTTTTCCGCATTTACGATGTCATCTTCGCCGAGGGAGCATCGGAAACCCTCATGCGTGTGGCACTTTCTGTTATGCGTCGAAACGAGAAGAAACTCTTGTCCTTCACTGACTTTGAGGATGTTCTCCAGCTACTTCTGTCCCGAGCTCTTTGGGATCCTTTCAATTGCAATGCCGATGACCTAGTTAAAGACTTTGTTGGGTTCACTGGCATGGTAACGCGCGACGGCTTGCAAAGCTTGGAAAATACTTTCAAGGAAGCTCAAGGGGAGGATTCCAGCTCGAAGCTTGGGTTCTTACCTGACGTTCAAGCCGCAGCGTCAAAGTTTCTGGGCCGCCTATGGCCTGCATCTATCACCTCCACCAAATCAACGTCGCTTAGCCCAGGATCGGCAACTACTAGGCCGGGAAGCTTTCTGCGAAGAACAGCTTCAAAGCAGAGCATAGCTTCTACGCTCAATTCTGTTGGTGGCACATCGGAGCGCAGCGTGTCTATTGCCGAAACTGTCATTACAGAGCCTCCTGCAACCGCCTATGCAGATGATGACTCCCTCTCTTTGCGAAGCACCTCGGAATCCGTCCCTGCAAAGGTCAGAATCAGGGTTTCGCACCAAGACAAGGACTTGCACGGCCAGATTGAAGATCTGCTCAGGGCGTTGGGTGAGATGCAGCGAGAGCATTCGCTACTCGCCGCGCAGTTGCAGAATGAGAGGGAAGAACGAGAGGAGGATCACCGTGTGATACGCCCTTTAGTTGAATATTTGAAAGTCAAGAATACACATGTTCAATTGAGGCACCACCGACGGAGAGCTACGTATGACTTTGGCACATCTTGCCATGGCCTGGCTTCTTTCGAGTCAGGGGAACACCTTTGCCATTTACTCAATCCGGTGGATTACAGATTTTCTTTCCAGGGCGCCTCGGCAAGAGTCTCTCATTCTTTCGACAGTAGCAAAACCCTGCGTGACTCTCTAGCAAGACAGAAACAGCGACTGAGCCTCGAAGTCTCCAGGAATTCAGCGCTAAGCAGGGAGCTGGACGCCCAGGGACAGGAAGCGAAGGCGGCAAGAGACCAGCTAAGAGAAGTTAGGACCAGACTCCAAGATACTAGTCGCGACAAACAGCGGCTTGAGCGCACGTTGCAAGACCTGAGGGCAGAGCTTCGAGCGAGGCCGAGCTCCCGCAGCTCCTCTTCCGGCGAAATATCTCCCTTGTTTTTGCGGTCCGACACTGTGGACTTGCAGTCCAGCGCCAGCTCGATGGCCACGATGGGCGGCACGGGTGGTCTCAGAGAACTTAAACTTGGTCGACCCGCTTCTGCCAGGAAAGTGCATAGTCAGCAGCAGCCTACCCAGCCCACGTGGGGAAGGAGGAGTAGCAGCTTAGTCGTGCATTCGCTAGCTTCTTCCGCGCTGCCAGCCTCAGATATTGTCAGTCAGACGCCGGCCGTGGCGACAACACTCGCATCGAATGCGGTTACATCACCACCGACGGTTAGCGATGTGGAGGCCCCAATCCTAGAAGCGGAACCAGAGGATAATGCAAGGCTTCTAGTCGAACTGGTAAACTCGAAGACCGCAGAAGCCGTAGCTCGCCAGGAGCTAGAAGAGATGCGTGCGAGGTATAATGCCCTGAAGAAGATGCTGGGCGCTAGTACTCCTGGATCGCCACCGCCTGCACTTGCTGGACAATTGTACGGTCAGAGGGTGACATCTAGTGGGAGTACCGCATCACCGGCCTGCGGAGGTGGGACTACTCTGTCGCCAAAGGGGCCAGACCGCAGCAGTGCGGCGGCCGCCAGTGGGAGTGATGGATGGGGATGGGGATGGGGGAAGAGGAGTGCTAGTAGTGGGGTTGTCAGTCCTCCGGCGTGAGATTTTTGGTTGCGATGCATCAGGAGGTTGATTTGTTGGCTTTCTGTTGGGTCAAGTGGTGCATTGTATCTCGGGATACGTGTCTTTCAGCATAATTTCTGTGTCTCTGAGCAGCCTTGGTGGGCCTTTTGCATATTCTGCAGGATAGTTCGGAACGTCACCGCCGTTGATACATTCAGGAGCCACTCGGCTTCATTCCAACTTCCGATCGTTTAAGCTATTCAGGCTTCTTTCCGTTTTCTCTGGCGATCATAGAAACTAGATGTGTCCATACTGCGGACTTTGTATTAATACCGAGGTGTGTGACTTGGGGTTGATGGAGTCAAGGTTGTACCCTTTAACGGCGGAACAAACGGGCTCGCAGTTCGGCGTGGTTACAAAAACGTTTCGGATGGTTAGAAAAAGTTCGGCGTAGGTAGACGCTAATTTTGAACCCATGCCGAGGCTAAGCGGATGTTTGGCATGTGCGCGCGCCCACACAATGTGATTGTTTATTATTTACCCCGCACATGTCGCGTAACATTGGCTATATAACGTCGTCAAGGCCTAAGCCTTATATAAGTTCAGTATCTACCTACCCTTTCCTCCTTCCCTCCTTTAATCTACTACTTCTACTATAGTTAGTATATACCTAGTACTTACTATACCTATACCTAATATATACTAAAGACTACTAGACTCTTCTATTAGATTATATTACTAGTACTTATATATATATATTATAAGCTTAGTATATACTATAGCTACCCCTATTACAGCCTACTATAATAACCCTACTATCCTTAATACTACTAATCCCTTAGAGTTTAGCTATTATTATAGTTAGTATATACCTAGCGTATACTATATAGATACTAACTCCTAGTAGAACCTATTATAAATATTAACCTTAATTAGATTCCTAATTATAAGTATAGCCTAAGTATATATTGTACTTATACTAAGCCTCTATAGACGTCTAAACTACTTATACTATATAATAGAATTATAAGTTATAGAGATATCTAGGCCTATATATAGCAGATACTAACTGGATATAGATAGTGTCACTACCCTATAGAATACTAGTTAGTTACCTTAAACTATATATACCTAGTATATACTAAGCTTATTCTAGCTACCCCTTATCTTAGTACTTATATATCTAGTATTAATATACTTATATAAGTATCTATATCTTCCTAGTATATACCTAGTATATACTAAGCTTCTATAGCTGTAATATAGTTATCTCTACCCTTAGTAAAACTCTAGTTACTATATATAGTTACCCTCTTAAGGACTAACCTACTATATATATCTAGTATATACTATACGTATATAGCTTATAGAATTCCTAGCTCTACTATTATATCTATTATAATTATCCTAGTATAAGTAAGTATATACTATATATATTCCTAGTATATACTAACTAGGTATAGTCCTAAATACTACTACTAATAATATCACCCTAGTGGAGAGGATAGCTGGTAAATAGTAGGTCTCCTACGTCTACTTAGTATATACTATACTTATACTTATAGCGCTATTAAGAATTAGGTACTTATAGGTAGTTAGAGAGATATAGAGTATAGTAAGGAACTAGGGTAAGTTAATTTACTATTTCTATATATACTAAGCTTATATATCTATAGATAAGGACCCCTAAATAGGCCGCTAGAGCGCCACGCTAATATCTACAAGGCTATTATATAAGTTTAGTATCTACTTTATATATACTTACTAATATTACTATAGCGTAGCTAACCCCACATTTACTAATACCTATAGTACTAGGTTCTACCATTATATAAGTTATATATATACTTAGCTTCTTTACTATATACCTTATATATACTATATATACTAATACCTAATAAGGAACTAGCTACACGTCTATATTAGATATATACTAAGCAGCTACTATACTAGCTACCTAAGTTGGCCGTTAATAGTATCCTTAAGCCTAATATATATACTATATATAAGGCGGCTATAGTACTAACAATTCTAGAGACCCCTAAGTGGTCTACTATAGTAGATACGACGTATATACTACTAAGTCCATCGTCTTCTAAATTAAGCTTAGTATATACTAAGTATATACTAACTAAGTAGCAGCCCCTACCACCTAGCCTAACTTTATCTAGAAAGCGCAAGGTAAGTCCTTATATAGGTATACGCTATATATATACTAACTATATATATAGGCCTATAATCCTCCTACTTATAGTAGTTAAGATAGTTTATCCTCTAATAGTAGAGGAGGTAAGGATAATTCTATATATACTAAGTATATACTACGCTTATACTTTATAGGTACTACTATAAAGAAGCTTAAGATAGCTACCGCCGCTAAGGGTAGAAAGTATAGTTCTAGTAGTAAGTAGCGTATATCCTATATATATACTAGACTAATATATATAGGTAAATTTCTTAAGAGTAGCTAGGTAGGTATTACCGTAGTTTAAGTATATATATTATATATATAATAACTAGGGAATATTAAGCTAGGGTGAAGGCCTCTATGTATATATATATACCTAGTATATACTATAAGAAGGTTTAGACTTCTATAGTTTAACTAAAGGTTTAGACTTTAGTAGTATTACCCTCTATATTACAAATAAGACGTAAAGGTATTAGATAATAGGTTCTATCTACCGCTATAGAGGTCTAAATAAGTATAGAAATAAGCTTATAGGAGCAGCCGCCGTCACGTGACTATACTCTATAGCCTAATGCTGCAATAACCGTAATAAATGCCCCCTTTCGAAAAGCCCAACGCCCTTATTAGCAGCGACTCACTAGTAAAAGAAGCCGTGGAGGTTGTTGCTAATAGATAGAACACTTAACTGATGAGCCAGAGGCTACGTTAATGCAACAGTGAGAGACCTAGAGCGCGCCACACTTTATTACCGATACCCCTATAATAGCCCGTTTAAAGTGCTTTAATTCTTGCCTAAACAACGTTGTTTTATCTATTAAATAGCTAATTAACGTCAGCGGCGTTTATATATACTTTTCCGTGCTCTTTTATAGTAGTATACTATACATGCTGTCCCACGCTATAGGCGAAAATGGTGTATAGAGGTCGGTTAGTGCGATGAATCGAGCGATTAAGAGGTTTAGAGGTAATTATAATACTATTTAGCATGTTCTTTAAGGCTATTAGTTGATCTAAATATTATCTAGTAGTGCCTATATATGTAAGGTAGAAGGCTATCTTATTTAGTGTCTATAAGGTTATAGTAGTACTCGTTCAGCGCGATGTAATAAGTATCTAGATCCTTATTATTGCCAGCGGCGAAGTTCGCACGTGGCTAGAAGGCGTTGTTACACAATTACTAAGACTGCTATAGGTATTATAGAGGCGCTATAAGGAGGTAATTATTTAAGGTCAATGTATTAGGAGGTCGTCGATCTATAGTACTATTAGTGTTACCGAAGGTATTAAAGTCGCGGCGATTGTACAAGGCCTAATCTATAAACTAGTAGTTCTTAAGATAATTGAGTGTAGAGATAAACTACTTAACTAAGTCACCTTCTTTCAGCTGTAATACGCCCTATATAAGGTTCTTATCAATTTAACTCTATACAGTAAATAAATAGGTATCTTAATTAAATCTAGCAAGCCTACTAAGACGTATAATCTTCTCTATAAACTCACGAGGCTTATAGTAATTCCTGGCGTCAGTATAGGTATATTTTTCGGCATTAATCTGTCTTTTAGTATCACTATAATTAGGTGTAAAATAATAGTAGATTTTATCCTTAAATAGCTGTAGTTGCCTACGGCGTAGCTCCTTATTTTTATCTAGCGCGTTAAACCACTATAAAGCCTTACCAGTAAAAGCCTAGGGCAAATATAAGGCTACTTCTTTTATACTATAGATATTAGCTGTTGTATCAATTCTCTTTATGAAATTAAGTATACTAATACCGCTGTCTTTACCACTGAATTTACCCAACTCTGCCGCAATTTTAGGGCGTTTTATACTTATAATAATAGCTATAAAGGGTGCTGTAGATATCACGATAGGTAGAGGTTATAGATAAGGTGGAGGCACGGAATATAACTCGGTGGAAGGCCTTATAGTATTAGTATTATTATAACGTCTTTAAATAGCTATATAGACGTCTTAAGGCTGTTATTTAATGGTTTAGATAGGCCGTTATTCAAGAGCATTAAGACGTTAATTAACGTTGGCCTAATCTTAACGGATTGCACGTAATTTGGCCATAAGATCGGCTATTATAGGCTCGGTAGGAGGCGGCAATCGCTAGGTAGGTTCTATTAGTCCTAGCGACGTCGTTACGTTGTTATCCTTGCTGTGAAGTCCTAAAGCCATTATATAGATAGATAGGTTCCTTAATAGCCGTAGTAAAGCGTTCGATGGATTAATATTATAGTACTACTCGATTTATCGACTGTTCGATGCGGCGAGTAGATCAGCTTATTGGCTTTCTAAGCACTATTACTTTTAAAGAACTAAATAAACTCTTAAACAATAGATTGCCCTGTAGGCTCAGCTACTATTTATTATAAATAAGACGTAAAGGTGTTAGATAATAGGTTCTATCTACCGCTACGGAGGTCTAAATAAGTATAGAAATAAGCTTATAGGAGCAGCCGCCATCACGTGACTATACTCTATAGCCTAATACTATAACAACTGTAATACTCTATCTATATACAACGTATATACTAGATATAGCCTAATTTTATCTATTATAATATAGAGTAACTACCCTATATATATATATAGTATAGGTTCTCTGAGAAAAGTGTTTATAACTAAACTCTATTATTTATATATACCTAACCTATACTATAGTGATTCTTTACTACCTACTCTTCTAATTTAGTAAGCTCCTACTACTTCTTAAATTCCTCCTTACCTACTATAGTCTATATAGGCATTTATCTATACTATATATATGCGCGGTATATATACTCTCTTTAGTTTTACCTAGGGAGCTATTACTCTACTAACATTGTATAGTTTAAGTTACTAGTAGTAGCATCCGCCTAGTAGATACTACGCCTAGTATAGGTATTATAGTACCTATTAATACTATATATACTTTAGCTAAGTCTACTATATATAGAGTATATATAGACGAGGCTTATACCTAGGATATACTAGTTGGATTTTTAGATTTAGAGGGAGTCACTAGTATAGTGCTCCTATCTTCACTTAAATTAGTAGGGGTAACGCTAGGCGTATATATAGTATATATATTTAGTATATTATAGGGATTCTAGGGATTCTAGGGTAATATTAGATCTAATACCCGCTTTTTAGCTACTTTCTTAAGCTATATATCTATATCTACTTAGTATATATATTATATATATAGTAGTTATATCTATTATATCTTTAAAACTGCTGTGTGTTCTAGGCGCTTTTACTATAGTCACGCTATATTAGCTTTATACCGGACTTCTTATAGATCTCCTTTATTTAAAATATATGTTAAGTATACTTCTTTAAGCTATATATAATTAGTATATACTTAATATAGGCCTTATATATACCTTACTTAAATATAGCTATAAGTAGAGATAGTGTTATAATTTAATACTAGGGCTAAGGTTTAAGGTTAGGATTATTATTAGACTAAGTGCCGGAAGCCTATAAAGGGTTTTTAGTCCGCTTCGTATATTCTAGCTTTCTCTCCTTATGCTTCGTCTTGTCTATCTAGCTAGGTATTACCTACAAATAATCTATAGTCTCTATATCTACTCTATATTCTAGTCTAGGATTCTAGGCTACCTAGCCACCGACCTTGATATTATAAAGTGTCAGCCCACTCTACTACCCTAGATAGATACCGGGTCCTAGGACCTATCTATCTACCGCAGCTCTACTATAGCAGCTATACTTTCTAACTTAGTTGCGCTATATCCTACTAAACCCAAAGCTTTCTATTCTATATTTTATAATAACCCTAAATATCTATAGACAATCGTCTTGTCGCTCCGCTCCCTCTATCTCGAAGTCTCTACTTAGAACGGTTAACTCTAAACAGAAATTCAATCCCTATATAAATAAGGCCAACAGCTTTAGATAAATAACTAGACGACTCTTAAATATAATATCCAACTCTAAGCCGATATCTAAAACCTCTAAGGTCGACTTCAAGCTTCCCACACGGCTATATAGACTCCTACTAGTACTTCTAGTTAATCCTCCTAAGCCTCTATTCTAATACCAGTCTTAGTAGCTCCTACTAAGATTACACTTTCTAAACGCCTCCCTAATTCTATAGAATTTACTAGCGATTATTAAGACTTTAAATAGTTTAAGAGCTAGGTTTTTAATAAAATAACGGCAAATTCAGATTAGTATTCTATGGTATAATAATATAAGTTTATATCTATAGTCGTCTATCTAAGATTGCCTATACTTAGGTCTTACCTTATATTAAGGAGGGGATTATTACTTTAAACGACTACTAAGATATCCTAAATTTACTAGAAATAGCTTTTAGTAACCTAAATCGTGTTACAAATGCCTAAGTCAAACTCTTCCAATTACGTTAAAAGAACTAAGAGTTTAGTACCTTCTTTATAGAGTTTTAATATCTATATCTAGAAGTAGAATACCCTAAAAGTGCTCTAGTAGTCCTACTAGAGTAGAATATCTCCTAGGAGTTATGTACCTTACTTATCTTAAGTCTACCACTATTATAAGAATTTACGGCCTTTATCAAACATTTATAAGAGCTTAATAACCGTCTACGTCAATTCCAGGCTCCCTCTAGACAACTATCTAGGCCATTTAATAATACCCCGTTCTATCTAAGATCCTCTAGTCCTATTATTCTGTTTGTCCCATTTCGTCCGGCTTTGATTTCTCTATAGACGCCTATTCCTACTATAGAGCTAATAGACCTATCACGTACTAGAGGCCGTTCTAAGGTTATAGACTTAGAATAGGAGCGCCGTTGCTAGTAAAGTCTTTGTTTTTATTATAGTGGTTAGTATATAAGAATAAATTACCTAAACCAACCCCGCCGTTCTAGTCCTAGTCCTTCACGGTATTCCCGTTCGGTATTACTATAGCGGTCCTATACCCAAGTTACCGCGTCACGTTTAGTGTCCCCTATAGTCTAAAACTCTACCGTCTAGGTTCCACGTCCACCTACACCACCTAAGGCTAGTTTATATCAGACTAGTCCTAGATATCCTAAGAGCCTAAGATCGGGAAATAGTGTGCCCCTAGGAAGAGTCTTATCTAGGGACTAATAAGTATGAATTCTATGTCCCTTACAGAGGAAGAGCTTTATAGTAAAAGCCCTATCTATAACTATAAAATCACCACGGGAATAAATACGTTTTATATTCTAGCCCTTTATAATACTAGTGCTGCTTGCTATACTTTAATTAATAAAGACTACGTCTAAGATAATAAGATACCTATATTTAAACTTAAAAACCTATAGAGTATTATAGCTTATAATAGCAGAGTTATTTATAATGCCCTAATAACTGCTATCTGGGTTTCGTCACTTATACTAGGAGACTCTAAGTCCTATTATAGAGAAAATAACGCTGTCTTGCTTGTTACTAAGCTATCTAAGTATCCTATTTCTATAGGAACTAAATGGTCTTACGTCTATAATTCTATCTATAGAGGTAGAAACTACGCCCTATAATTTATGTTAGATTATTATAAAGATTATTATAATATTTCTAAGTCACCTGTTATGCCCTACACTATTATCCAAGCACCTATATCTTACTATAGTCCTAGTAAAGAGGATTTAATCTAGAGACCTAAGAAATCTATATCCTTCTGTCTACGCTAAGTTGGGTTAAATATACCATATTCTATTCTTTACTAAGGGGGTACTTCTAGATCTAAGAAATAAGTCCATTAGTGGGACCAAGATATCCTACAAGTACCTAAGCTAAAGGAATTAAATCTAAAGAAGCTATACCAAAAACCTATCTAAAATCTTACCTATCTACCACTAAAAAATCTACCTATACACCACTAAGGTACTACTAAGAATTAAGACCCCCCTACTCTAGACGTGGTATAAGTAAATATAGCAGTATTTACTATATTAGCACGTCGTGGGACTTATAAAATATTCTCGGTTACTATAGTAGATATTAAAAAGGCTCTTACACCTAAACCCAACGTAGATCTAAAGACGTTACTACCTAGGGAGCTCTATAAACTTCTACCGGTATTCTCTAAGCAGGAGAGTAACTAGCTACCTCTATATAGAGTCTACAATTAATCTAGTCCTTAAACCAAATTCTAAGCTCCCTATATTAAGTCTCTATAGAATATCCTAAGGAGAACTCTAGGTCCTACAGAAATATCTAGATAACTATCTATAGAAGGGGTTTATCTATCCTAGTTTATTACCTATTGCTTCGCCTGTTCTATTTATTAAGAAACTAGGTAGTGGATTACGGTTTTATGTTAACTACTATAGTCTAAATAACATCACGGTTAAGAATTAGTATCCTTTACTATTAATCCATGAGACGTTAAACCGTCTATTAAGAGCTAAGTACTTTATAAAGCTTAACGTAATTGCTGCATTTAATAGGATTAGGATTAAAGATGGTTAAGAATGACTTACAGCTTTTAAGATATATTTTAGATTATTTAAATACCTTATTATACCCTTTAGACTGGCTAATGCTCTAAGTATATTCTAGTATTATATTAATAATATCCTCTTTCAATATCTAGACCGCTTCTACACGGCCTATATTAATGATATCTTAATATATAGTGATTTACTAGAAGAATATAAAGAGTATATTCGCTAGGTCTTAACTAAGTTACAGGCTGTAGGCCTCTAAGTTAATATTACTAAGTATAATTTCTATATTTAAGAAGTAAAATACCTAGAACTAATTATCTCTACGGCTGGAATTAAGATAGACCTATCTAAGATATAAGCTATAATAGACTGGCTAATACCTAGGAATATTAAGGACGTCCAATCCTTCCTAGGCTTTATAAACTTCTATCGACGTTTTATCTACAGCTTTTTAAAAATTATCTAGCTACTTTACCACCTAACTAGGAAGGACGTTAATTTTAAGTAGATAGATAAATGCTAGGAAGCATTTAATAAACTAAAGACGGTATTTACTACAGCACTAATTCTAGTATATTTTAACCTAGATCTAGAATATATTATTAAAATAGACGTGTCTAACTTTATAATAGCTGGAATCCTATCATAGAGGGGTCTAGATAGTATTCTATATTTAGTTACGTTCTTCTCCTAGAAGTATTTACTAATAGAGTATAATTATAAAATCTATAATAAAGAGTTACTAGTAATTATTCAGGCTTTTAAAAAATAGTGTCTAGAACTAGAAGGTTCTAGAATGCCTGTCTATATTCTTATAGACCACTATAACCTAGAGTACTTTATAATAACTAAGACTCTAATATAACGTTAAGCAAGATAGGCTAAATTTCTCAGTTAATTTAATTTTAAGATCTAGTATTACCTAGGACGGCTAGATACTAAACCGGACGCTTTAACTAGGAGGTTAGAAGACCTCCCCCTAGGAGAGGGGGATAGTCGTCTGAAATATCAGAACTAAGTGCTCCTAAAACCGGAATTTCTATTAAAAGAAGTGATTTAAGACATACCTATTACCGCTAATAATATTCTAGAAGTAAATACTAAAGAAGTTATTATAAATATATACTGAGAACAGGAATCTCTAGGACTAAGAAAGTCCCTTACGTTATAGGTCTTTAACTATCTATAAAATAATAAATATTAACTCCTACTATAAGACTAGAAGCTAAAGCTATCACCTGTAGACTTTAAGGAAGAAAATAACAGGCTATTCTATAAGTCTAAACTATAGATCCTAGAAGATGATAATCTATGTCTTATATTACTACGACTCTACTATAATAGTCTAGCTATAGGTTATACTGGTATTACTAGGACGTACGAGCTTATTACCTAAGACTACTACTAGGTAAATATTAAGGACGACGTTAAATAATATATCTAGAACTACTATACCTGTGCTAGAGCTAAAGCTTCACGCTTATAACGCTATAGTTTACTAAATCTACTACTGGTCCCCAAATGTAGATAGACTAATATATCTATAGACTTCATTACTAGCCTTCTAATCTATTAACGTAATAGAATTAACTATAATAATATCCTAGTAGTTATAGATCGACTATCTAAGTAAGTATATTTTACACTATATACTATAGAAAATTATAGGACTTCTACACTAGCTATTACTAATATCTATATCTAAGATATCTAGAGACTTTATAGTCTACCTAAGACTATTATATTAGACTGTAGCATATAATTTGACTTATTATTCTAGCAATGTTTATGTCAACGACTAGGGATTCAGCTACTTATATTAATAGCTTACTATTTATAGATAGATAGTCAGACTAAATATATAAACTAAGATATCAAACGGTACCTAAGGAGCTATATTACCTATCTATAGGACGACTAGGTAGATTAGCTACTAATAGCCGAGTTTGCCTAGAATAATTCCCTATCTAAAAGTATTAAAACTACTCCCTTCTTTGCAAATTACAGATACTACCCACGTTTAGGATTTAAACTAGAAATACTACGTCGGGGAGATAGATATACTAGGATATAGTTAGTTACTATAGATATGTTCTAAGAAAGAATAGATAAACTTCTAGAGTATCTATATAAAGAAATTGTCCTAGCCTAAGTAAACTAAGCTGATTAAGCTAATCGTTTATATATACTATCTCCTATATATAAAGAAGGAGATTACATCTAGCTAGATACCTAAAATATCTATATAGAATATCCCTCACGGAAGCTAGACTAGAAATATTATAGACCGTTTCTAGTAATTAAGGTTATTAGTTCTATAGCCTATCGACTTGCTCTACTACTATCTATAGAGATCTATAATATATTCTATATTAGTCTTTTAAAGTCCGCTGTAGAAGACCCGTTACCCAGCTAGAGAAACCCACCGCTGCCTCCTATTATTACCGACGGTCTAGAAGAATTCAAAGTCTAAGAAATTCTAGATAGTAAATGATAAAGACGTAATACTCTATACTATATTAAGTGGATTGGCTAGGAAATACCTACTTAGTGTTAAGCACGCAGTGCAAAGGTGTTAAAAGTATCGAATTAATAAAGCTATCTATATAATAGAGGCTCTCTATAAATAAGAGCCTTACTAGAGTATCTATAATCCATGACCGATGCCGCAACAACTGCCCCCCTTTGAAATAAGCTAGCGGCGACCTTATCGTGAGTAAAGCAAAGCTAAGATATATCCCTCCTAGCGACCTAAGTATTCTTCGTACTACTTAATTATTATACCTGACGTGTAACACGTTGGCGTTCTTTCGTGGCCAACCACGCTTACGTTTCAGCGGCTAGTGCTTATTATTAAGGGCCTCGGTGAGAGTGTGAGGTGCTTAGCCGCTTAAATTAACGGTGTCGATAGGCTGTTTATTAGTTAAAGGCGAGTTAGTAGGTCGTGCTAATTGCAAACCGAGCTCGTACTGCTCGACTATATCTATAGCGTTCTTAAGTGACTGAATTAGATACTATATATCGTGTTCTAAGCTAAAGCCCCTCTATCTTAGTAAGTATTTAGGTTTCCTGTAACGTAAACGTTTATCCACGATCCGCTTAATCTCCTAGCTCTTCTATTCCTCCGAGTCGCCTTCCTTATAAACTGGTCCAGGTAGGGGTTAGCGTCTCTTGAATAGATCAACGCCGGGACTGGGTTCCAGTTGCTGAATTGATATAACTGGGTGAATTTTTATTATTAGAGGTAAGCCAAGTTGGTATAACAGTAGGCTAATAGCTTTAGTAATTAGGAAAGGCCTAGTATATTGCCGTAAAAGCTTGTGATTTAGCTCGCTAGGGATAGTGTAGCCTTTATATAGGTGGAGGTAGACTTTATTACCGACATAAAGCCGTGGGAGTAGTTAATAGGCTAAGTTATAATAATACTTAGCTGAGGCGTTCGCAAAGCCAATTGCGTCAGAAGCTTCCTGTTGGTAGAGCTTGCGTAACTCGACAATGTCGTTATATAACTCGTTAAGCGCGGGTGCGAGCCAGTTGAGCGACCCCCAGAGCTTAAAGCCGAACAGGACTTTATTGGGCGAACGGCCAGTAGAGCTATTAGTAGAGTTGTTAAGAGCTAATTGCAGCGCTAGTAGAATAGATATCTATAGAGTATCTAGGTATTCTGTGTGCAAGAAGCGTAAAGTGACTTTAATAGTTTAATTGCTCTACTTAGACTACCTATCTATCTATAGGTAATAGGCTGTAGACATACACAGCTTTATTCCTAATAATTAAAAGACCTCCTTCTATAATACTAATAGGAATTAAGGGTCTTGATCCGAGATTATTACTATAGGTAGACCCTAATTAACTTATAATAACTGAGTGAGAAGAGCTGACGCCTATTCCTTTACGCCCTAAGTGCTTATACTAGTAATAAGAGCGAGTCTCTTTGTGAACTTGTCGGTTACGGTGAGTAAGGCATCTATACCGTCGTATTACGGCAATACTACTATAAAGTCAATTGTAATAGTGTGATGTGGCTGCCTAGGTGAATCGATGGGATTAAGTTCTCTATAAGGCTTGTGCCTTTTAGTTTGAGATAGTAGACACTCTGGATAATATTCGATATAAGACCTAAGTATCTTGGCCATGTTGCGTATATACAGCGAGTAAACTAAGCGCTTATATATTTAGTAAAATCTACTATAGTGTATATCATCGTGTGCTATTTTGAAAAGCTCTTGAACGACGGCCTTGGGTAAGTATAAACGGTCCTAATAATCGCTGGGGTCCTTATAGTAGATTATGTCGCCGATACGGTGGAAGTAGAAGCTACTAAGATCGTCCCGATTGGCTGGTGGCGCGTTGCTTACATCGTTCTCTACTATATTAGTAGTCACTAAACTAGTTTAGGGACCTTACGTTGACAGCGTCGATTTGGCCTTATAGTGCTTATTGATATCCTACTACTTAATTATCTTACTAATCTTAACCTAATGAGGATCATCCTTATAGGCTTAAGCGAGACGCTGCTTGAAGTCATCACTTATCTGGACTAAGGCGATATAGAAATTATATATCGCAGACAAATCGTCTAATATATTAGACTCGTTGCTACTTATAATCGAGGCCATCGATTGTAACGAAGGCTACTTAGTCAGCAAGTAGGATAATGTATCTAGAATAACGTTGGCCTTGCCTAGCTTCTAGTAGATATCTAGCTTAAACTATAAGAGGTATTAGGATGCCCGAGTAAGTCGGTGATTCAATTTATCAGAGTTGGAGGAGGTTAGCATCGTCCTACTAGTGATTCCGATAGTAGTAGCGTGATTGGTAAAGATAATAGTGTGCTAGTATAACTCTATAAGGTGCTGTATCTTCTTAACTGTCTAAACAAGACAAGATACCTCTAACTCAGTAGGCTAGTAATTATATTCGGCCGCTATTAGGCTCTTACTTAGGAACAAGATAGGTTAGATGTCCGCCCTCTTGACAGCGATATCCTTGCTTAGGTTTAGTTCGTCCTTAACGTGATAGACTATCACACTATAGCCATCTTAAGAAGCATCTAAGTTAGTGAATAGGCGTCTTGTATAGTCGAAATAGATTAAGCAAGTAGGCTGCGCGAAGGCTTTCTGTAGCGCAGCGAATGCTTATAATTTAGCGTTACTAGGATCCTTAATAGATGTCCGAATGGAGTAGGACTTACGTTTAGCGCCTTTGCACTCTGGTAACAACGCTAGCAGCGCTGTCTTACGTCGCTTAAGCGGTTTAGTAATAATAGTGTACCTAGGACAGTAATTGTATAGCTATCTAGTAAGACTAAGGTAGTATTCTAGGACCTTGAGCGTCTTAGGAAACTTAATAGCCTAAATAGCTTATAGCTTATTAGCAGCTGTGGTAAGCCCAAACCGGTCCACACGCTGGCTAAGTAGTACTATACTTAGGTACCTAAGATAGGACTTGGTCAGTGAGAGGCAGATCCTATACAATTCGAGCGTATTAAATACCTAACGGAGGTGCTCGATATACTCTTTAAAGCTCTTAGAAAAGATGATAATATCGTTAATATATACCTAAGTGAACGTGCGATACAATTATAAGATCTTATTAATCTTATATTAGACGTAAGGTAGGCTGCCTTTATAACCTTGAGGTGCTACATTGAAATGTTCTTGTCCTTAGTAGCTAATAATAACAAGCTTATAATAGTCCGTAACCTTAACGCTCTACTAATAGAAGAAGCTAGCTGCGTCTACCGTGCTTAGGTAGGGGCAACCTATAACTAATATTGTTATTTCAGACTGTAGAGGTAATAGGTATAAGTCGGTTTGGGTTATCTTGTTAAGACCTCTAATATCCACTATGACACGACCTTTACAAGTTATCTCGCCAGTAATAGGATATTAAATATTACGCCAAACTACAAAGACGGGATACCTAAAGGGTGTTGGCTCGTTATTCTACTTGAGGCGACCTTACTTGTGTAGCTTATCGAATTATTAGTCCAAGAGCTCTCGTTCTGCAATACTCAGCGGGTAGACCTTAGTAGGTAGAGTAACTACTCCTAGAATCAACGGTATCGATATCCATTCTTTCTCAGGGATATTAACTATTATACCTCCACGTTTAGTCTAAAGTGCTAGGAAGGCGAGCGCTGTCTCTATAAGCCGGCGAGTAGCCTGAGGCGTGGCACTATAAACGGTAATCCTATTTATAAGTACTATCTTAAATAGAGCAACTGTAGACGCGGTATTTATAGACAGTAGAGCTGTTAATCGACACCCTCAATTTATACTGGCGTTAGCGTAAATGTGTGATATATTTGCTGCTGGTGAGCTGGTAGCGACTTGCAGAGCGAGCAGGTGCTCCTCTAAACTGGTTCGCAGATGATAGCAATACTCCTCCTCAATCTTAGTGAGTTTACCTAGCTTAGTATACTTATTAAGTAGGATAGGTTATAGCGAGTCGTTCCTGACTGTGACAAAAGCCATATTTAAATCTATAAGCTGATTATAGATCCCAAGTAGAGTAGTGACTCTATTGTGTTTGGGGGCAAAGCGATAGTCCCGACTCGATGGCACGGCCTTACCCTTAACCTTAATCGGTAGTCTTACGTGTGAATTGGGCTATATTATAATAAATTACGCAGTAATAACATTTCGTTTAATATGCTCACCTTTTGGGATAATATTGATGTTGGCTTCTAAGCCTTCGCATTTAGGCAAGGTGAGCCGCTTACACTCGAAATCCAGTTATATACCTTCCAGCCTAATAATGTCCATGCCTATAAGTATATTGGCCCTCAGTCTGTTAACTAGATATAATTTATAGCATATTAACGTAACGGTATAGTCTTTACTAGCGGAGTTTCGAATGTGGCTAGGAATAAGGATCTCGATAACAACGTACTCGGAGCATTTATACTTATCCGATCTAATACCCTAAACGTTAATTAGTTCTTTAGTATGATGTATCCTAATATTAGGAAGTAACCAGAGCAGCAGTTGCCTGTCGATAAGACTCATGGTGCAGCTAGTGTTAGCGTAGATAGATAGTAACTAAGACGGCTGGCTACTAGCGGATAGGCTAACTATTAAGGTTGTATACTACCAAGAGCGAAAGGTGTAACCGTCGTTCTTTACGTTGCATAACGACTTGATAATATAGGTAGTAGGCAAGATAGCGGAGACATGATATACATCGGCATCGACACTATTAATTAACGCTACTAGCGTCAGGTATAAGGGCTTTAAACTAGTATAAGCGCGGCTGTGTAGATATTTAAATAGCTTATTCTTCGACGAGAAGGTTATAAGGCATAAACAGCATTGTAGTGATTGAGCTAATAGGCGAACGGCAACGTGTGACTCGTTCGGAGTAGATTTAAGGACTATATAGTGGTAATTAACAGCGTTGTAATACGCTAACTACTACTACTACTCGTAATCGCCATCACCGTTCGCAAACTACTTACCTTAGCCATCTACATCTATATTATTAGTGTACCTATCCTAGCTATCTAGTAGGTATTCCTGATCCATCCTACTGGCCTAAAAGTCCTACTCTTAGTACCCGCTGTCTTCTTGCGCGTCTGCTTGGTACGCCGCTTAGGGCTTAGGGTATTAAGGCGGCCTAAACTGAGTGTACTACCTTAGTCCGCTTGTATTATTATATCCTCCTTGGTTTTGGCGCCAGTTCTGCTGGCCAAACTGGTTTAAACTATAGTTGTTGTTGTTGTTCTGAAACCTTTGTTACCCGCCGGCGTTTTAGTTATAGGTGCGGTTCAGCTGAGATAGTACAGGAGCTTACAACTAAGTAGGTATATTTATAGGACGTTGGTTCTACTATAAGCCTTACTATAACTGCTATAGTCGGTTGTAATTGTTGTTGGTATTATTGAACTGCTTGCTCGGGTAAGTATTGCTCTAATTATACCTTAGATAGGAAGGAGTATTCGATGACCTAGTAGGCTGGGGTTGTCCACCTAGCTATCGGTTGTTAATAAAATTAGGATTACCTGTGTTCACCGGAATTAAGACTATTAATTAGCGGTAATTATTACTATACTAATTGTTCTACGAGCGGTGGTTTGAACGTCTATCACGTTTATCTTTGGCAACTTAGTACTATATCGTTTACTTTTGTGACACTTCGTTAATAAACGAAGCAACCGTCATCTTCTTGGTAGGTTTATTAATATCGCGTCGGAGTTCGTAATTAAGGCTATTCTAAGCGTAGGTGAGCTGCTGCAGCATATCTAGGCTAGTAGCTCTTATATTCTAGATAACTATCTGAATATATATAGTAGTGCTTCGTAGATAAATGGCATCATCTTTAGTATATCGCTATTAGCTAAGTCTTTCTAAAGCAACTGAGGTAGGCTCCTTGAACCGTTTCAAAAGAGCCTTGCACTATTCTTCTACGCCATTGTAATCATTCTTTAGACCAATACGTTTAATATAGGTAAGCTCCTTAGTGTACTAAAGTAGAGCTGTACCTTGTAGACAGGATGATATATTAGTACGGATGACCTGAACTCCCTTAGTAGAAGCAACGTCTTGAATACGGTCAATAAACAAGTGCACCGAGCGGTAGTAGACTTCCTTGCCCAGTGGGACAATGTCGCCTGGCCTATAAGATGCTGGCAAGTCGGGATCAAAGCGGCCAAGGTCATCTATATAGAACGTCTAATTCGTTAAAGACGAATTACTTAGTGTGCCCTGCTGTGAGCCGCCTTAGTGGTTGTTTCTATGGTCGTTATTTCTATAAACGTCGGCATGGCCGTTGGCGTTGGCATTGTTCTCGCCATTGGCATTTGCTCTAGTACCATGCCTAGCGACGCGTTCCTTTTTAAGGGTATTAATACGATTGAGTATGGTAGCGTTCTAATTGAGGAGCCTGTTCAGTATCGCCTTAATACCGCCGCCGTTTATATTGGCATTCTATTACCTATCGGGCTGGTTTATATTATTATTTATATTAACTTGCTGTGAATCGACAGCGTTGATATTGCTCGGCTCTTAAACTGGTTTATAGAGCTGCTACTCCTTGATAGACTACTGGATAGTCTCGGGTAGAGGCGATACTCACTGACTAAATAGAGCGGTAGCTGGCTATAAGCCTTCTAATTGCTAATAGATATACTGCGTGAAACGTCTAGCTCATTTAGAAGCAGTAGAGACCAACGATAATAAATCCGAGTTGGCTTAGTTAGAAGAACCTAAGTGATATAGTTAGGTATATTAGCAGAACTCGCTAATAAGTAAGTCAAACTTCTTATAGGCGTTGTTCTAAGCTAATCTATTAGTTACCCAGCTGTAAGGAAACGCAGGCAGCGTAGGTTGCTCGCTAGATAAAGCTACGCTTTATGAGCGGCGTTCCCGTGAGCTTTTAGGATTATAAGTTACAAGACCTTATAGGTGACTATACACTAATACAAATGAATATAGTAATACCTAGTCGTTAAAACTAATTAAAGTGGTAAAATAGTGCTTAGTCTCTGTGAATTGCTTGATTTAATACCTAAGAAGAATTATAGTAGAAAGAAGCTATAGAGCTGAAGCCAGCTTGGGCAAGTAACCTAGTGGGCCAGTAAGCAAGTGATACTCAATAAGTGACTTAGTAAGGTATATAGGTGATTAAAGCTGAATAAGTGGCTCGGTAAGAAGCACGGCTTCTAGTGAGCTAGTAGGCTAGTGGGCCAAGTGAAGTAAGGCCGAATAATTAAAGTGGTAAGGTAAGTAAGAAGGCGGAATAAGGCGATTAGGCGATTTTAAGTTAGGTTATTAGTTATTTGAGCAAGTTGGACGTGCCTTCCTTGGATAGAGTGGAAGCAGTACACCTTGGTGGATTTGGGAAGTGGTGCTCGCGGTGTCGCAGCATAATAAACTAGTTTAGTATAGCGAAGCGATAAATAGCCGCAATGCGATGAATCGAGGCCTTTAATATTAACAATATCGATAATAGTGTAGCCGCCTAGAATCTGCGAGGCCTGGTGCAGATCTATAGGCTCCGGTCGCAAGCTCTATAGAGTGCGACGGATCTATAAGGTTTTCGCGGCGATTAAGTGATAGAACTCGCTATTTATAGGCCTGTAATTAAAGATATTGAAAGAGCTAGATCAGAAGATACAGTAGTAGATTATATAGTACTACTAACTAGGCTTAGCTACTAGTTGTTAAGTATATAGTATAAAGGTGTTAAAAGTGTCGAATTGATGAAGCTATCTATATAATAGAGGCTCTCTATAAATAAGAGCCTTACTAGAGTATCTATAATCTATAACTAATGCTGTAACACTTAGGAACTACCTGACTATTTAAATAATTATTAAGATCTAGTCTATAAGTTTTATAAAAGATACCTATATAAACCATATGCAGTAGAGTTTCTACACCTCCTATAATAGAATAGGTATAACTATATCTATCTAGGACTAAAAGACATTACTAAGACACTAAGTAGCAAAGCTTTAAGCCTTAACTTATTTATAGGATAATCCTAATAGTTATCTAAAATTTAGCCTTAGAACGCTATATAAGCACTAGACCTAGTACTACTAGCTAGAATGGCTAGGTTCTCTTCCCTAGCGTACTAGAGGCAACCCCTATAAGTAGTTAAGGCGGAGCTATAATCCTATATAGCTTATATACTAATATACTCGCCTGTGGGGCCCTAGACCCTATTCCTAGGACTAGCTAGGTCCTAGGCCTTATATACTACTTTCCCTATCTAGAAGAATAATTAGTAGTAATAGGTTAGCTTAACTACTGTGCTAAAGACACACTTTACTTCTCTATGTTATAAATTAAGAGATAAACCTATGCCTCTTCCAGGACTTCCCTAGGAATACCTCTACAACCAGCGCTTCTACTATTTTACTTTCTAGATAAGAATTATAGAGCTTATTAAGCTAAATATTTTGAACTATCGTTCGTAAAATTTGGATTGCGCGTTATAGAGTTATGATTTTTCAAAGATTGCACACACCTATAGTATATAGTGACTAACTACTACACTATATACAGCAGTTTCCTAGGTAGCTAGATATAGATAAACTAGACTTTATATAATATCTTAACGGCTAGAGCCCTAAAAGACTTAATTCTAAAATATACTTATAGAACTTATTAAGGGCTATAATCTAGCCTACCTATTATAAAATTTAGACTACCCCCTAAAAAGTTATTTAAGTTATAAGCCCCTAGCCCTAAGGGTGAGGGTAAGGGCAAATAGCGAGGGTAAATAGCAAATAGTGAGGGTAACTAGCAATAAAACCCCTAAAATATTAATAAAAACCACAACTATAATAACTATACTATAGAATACCTAAGGCCTTATAGGAGCTTTGGCCTAAGAAGGGGGCCTACTATTACAATTTAATACTAGGGCTAAGGTTTAAGGTTAGGATTATTATTAGACTAAGTGCTAGAAGCCTATAAAGGGTTTTTAGTTCGCTTTATATATTCTAGCTTTCTCTCCTTACGCTTCGTCTTATTATCTAGCTAGGTATTACCTATAGATAATTTATAGTCTCTATATCTACTCTATATTCTAGTTTAGGATTCTAGGCTACCTAGCTACTAACCTTAATAGATAGCTTCCTTCCTATAGTATTATTATCTAAAAAATAGCTACTTTTACTAAGACTAGTATACTTTCTAGTATATATCTACTATAAGGCTAGTATATATAATATCTCTTTTATAAGACCTATAAGGATTTAGCGCTTCTTCTTACTATTTACCTATATCTTAAGCTTAGGATATATTATAGATATACTATTTATCTTCTCTAGTAGCTACTACTTAAAGTCTATTCCCTATAGCTTATAGATTTAGTAGCAATATTCATACCTAGGGTGCTTCTTTTAAAAATTATACTTAATATATATTAAGTAGAAGATAAGTATATACTTAAGGTGCTCTACCTATTCCTTTAAGAGGTTAAGTAAGTAGAGGTAATTACTAAAGCCTTTAGTAATATAAGTATATATATAGAATATACCTAGTATATACTTACCTAGTCCCTACTTATTATATATATCTACTATAATAGTATAGAGGCCTTCTTTAATACTATAAATATAGAAGATATATATTAGTACCGAGGTAATATTACTAAGGACTTAAAATATATTCTTATATATAATTTTATACACCTAATATATATTAAGGTTAATAAAGGCGTAGTAGTAGGTATTAAGACCTAGTAGATATAAGCTGGCGGATTATATAGGCGTAGTATATATAGTGTATACGCTTAACTTCTTTACTCTATCCTATAATTAAAAAGATATTTACTTTACCTTATACTATCTTAAAGGTAAGATCTATCTCTATATAAGTATAGTATATAAAGGCTTTAGTCTAGGTATATAAATAATAGATGATAAGAAAGTAGTCGCTATTAAAATTATAGATCTAGCAGATTTATTAGTCTTTGCTCTCCTAGTTCTAGTTAATAGAGTACTTATAAAGGACACCTATAGAGTATTAGCCTAGTATATATATAGTATATATCGCACTTAAGCTCACCTCTAAAGTTAGTCCCTACTAGGTAATAGAGCGCCTTCTACTTTTAGATAAGACTAGTAATATAGTCTTTAATATTTAGGCTTAGGTAAATAATATAAAGGGTTTCCTAGCTATACTTTCTACTTAGGTATGTGTATTTAGGTAATAGAACAAAGCGGCCTATATAAGTTAGTGGGGTATAGGTATAGTATATATATAAGGGATCGACCCCTAGGGCCAGCGGTAAGGCATTGACAATACCTAGACTAGGTCCTCTAGACCTAGTAGCAAGGTAGTAACTTGATTGATTGACCTAGAACTAACCCTAGGGATAATAACAAGACGAAGCGTAGAGAGAGAAAGCTAGAATATATAAAGTAGAGTGAAAACTCTAATATAGCTAGAGACTAATATAACTCTAAAGGTCTAATATAACTCCAAACCCTTAGTCTTAGATTAGGATCGTGATAATATACTCTATATATACGCTATTAGGTTAAGGAGCTCTATCTATTAGATCGTGTCTACTACCTTATTAACTAGATCTTTTAGGAGTTTTATTAGGTATAGAGGGTAGTATAAATAAAAGCTATAACTAATTAGATAGATATAGGGATATCGATATATATTCTTTAGGATATATAGATTAAAACATATATTATAGGCGTGCAAGATAACAGCTCTATAGCCTTATAGATAGTTAAAGCCTATATATAGTTAGTATATACCTAGAATATATAAAGTGAATACTTGCTATAACGCTGATGTTTAGATATTAAATAGTCGATATAGGTACAGTCCCTTCTAACTTCCTAACTACTAGATTCTATAAGTAGCTTAAGGTAGTTAATATTAACCTAAGTAATGTAACCAATAACTCTAGCTCTATACTATAGTTTTTAATTTATTAACAGTAGATAGCTAATAGTAATTCCCTAGTAAAACTTAAGTATATACCCAACATATACACAGTATATACTAGGTATAAACTTACCCTATTTCTCTTAAATATCGCGAAGTTATAGTTTTAGTAGATATATTTATAGGTACTAGGGTAGAAATAGGCGTTCTAGCTATCTACTCTTTTCTAGTTATACTTAAATCTATAATAGAAGCTATAAAATATACTATTTAGTAATATATATACGCTATATATAGGCTTAGTATATACTTACACTTCTATTACTTCCTTTACTTTTTTATTAATCTTTAAAGTATAAATAAGCTAGCTAGACTAAATATAAAGGCTATTAATATCTTCCATCCTAACCTTATTATATACTAAGTATATATATAATATATCTTAGTGTATATATTTATAGTAATAAATTCTACTATACTTATATACCTAGTAGTAGGTATATATATTTTCCTACTCTTTACTAGTACTACTAAAAAGCTTTAATTAGGTGGAAGTATACTTACCCGTCTAGTGAACTAAGAATTGAACCTATAATATATAAGTATATATATATATACATAAAGTATATATATAGTATATATATAATATAGGTAGCTTACTTTACTAATAATCTAGATAATAACCTCCTAGATCTCCTCCTTTATAGCTTTATTAGGGATAAAGAGCTTAATATAATAGATAAAATAGGTAACTCCTCCCTTACTAGTCTCTAGATAATTAGAAATATATAAGTAATTTATAATATCCTAAATAACAACCTTTTTAGGACTATTACTACTAATAACAGCCCTATATTCTCTAATTATATCCTATATATAGTATATACTGTCTCTAGACTTACTAGTAGTAACCCTATCTATAGTAGTACCCTATTAGGCTATTATTACTAGGCCTTATTATCGTCACCCCCCTCCTTAATCTAATCTATATTATTAGTTATTATACTATTACTACTAGTTTTATAGTCCTCTTTACTACTAGTAGGTAGTTTATAGTTCTACTAAGGTTTATATAGGCTATATAGAAGCTATATATATATTGGGCTTATATAGGTATTATCTAGACTATTTATCTACTATAAGACGGTGTTATTAATAGACTAAGGGTTATTTTATAGGCTTAGGGCTACCTAGAGATAATTAAATATATACTCTAGATTAATAGCTATATTAATAAGTGAGAAATCAATTAAGTATAAAGATATAGTAGCTAGAGAATATTAAAGGATATACTCTAAATATATATAGTATATACTAGTATAATACACTAGGTGTATTACCCTGCTTTGTTGCTAGGTTACCACTTAGGATAGGTAGACCTCGGGTAAGATTTTCTAACCATGCTCAACATTTATGACTAAGCGTGGCTTGGCAACTTTCTAACCATCCGGAACTTTTTTGTAACTACTCCGAACTGTAACCCGGAAACAAACCTTACTTTCTCTTACCTCTTACCTCCTACCTCCATTCCGACCAATATCCTCTGTTTCAGTACCTCGTCAACAATAGCTGCGCTACTTTCACTCTAGTCTGATTGCACTTGCACGTGGAGGTACCGCGTTCGAATATGTACGACCGGTGTCAGGGGCTGAAAGGCACTGCGCGATTTGTGCTGGAGTCCCGTCCTCAAGCATCCATTCGCCGCAGGCATCACCAAGTCATCAAATGCCAGTCCGGTCACTGAAACGACTCTGGATCTCATAAAATAGAGAACCATTGGCCTGGACGGCCTAATGGACCGTTCTGCTGACACTGTGGAGCAGTGAGCTGCATGCAGCCAGGGGGCCCGTAGGCTGCGGCACAGCCGCCAATGGCAGTGTACAGCCTTTGCCACAGCCCTCATCAGGCTGGGCCCGCACCACAAGCAGAGATCAAATTGCTGCTGTTTTAATGTTTACCTTCCTCTTGACTTGATAGGACCTCTCAGTTGTAGGTTTTTCCCTTGCACTTCAACTCTGACTCGATGGCGGAACCTTTGAGTGTTGTAGCGAGCATCATCGCTGTCATTCAGTTGAGTTCTAAAGTAGCAAATGTATGCTATGAGTACCAAAAGGGCGTCAGGAATGCGCCGAAGGATTCGACTAGAATCATTTCCGAAGTTACCGCCCTGCGGACCATCCTTGAACAGTTGCAAAATCTTGTCAGTGAAGACTATGAGAAGGCCTCACAAGGCCAGTCGAGCCTAGAGTGCTTGATCAAGCCCGGTGGGGTCCTCGTCGAGTGTGAGGCTGAACTGGATATGCTCAAGTCAAAATTGAAGCCAAAAGCGAATTCAGGGCAAAAATGGAGACACGTTAAAGATGCCCTTGTTTGGCCCCTGAAGGAGGCTGAAGTGAACAAGACGCTGGATCATATCAGTAGATTTAAGGAGACACTCAACGTTGCTCTAAAGTCGATCAGAGGTGCGTATGAGGGTCGATGTAAAAAGTCACGGCTTGAATCCATCAGTGCGAGTCTCAACCTCATGGGGACCTTCCCGCCGCTACCACCGGTTCATACAGGTGCTTGAATTGGTATCTGTGCTTTTGATTCTTAAGAGATTCTTTACGTTATCCTTTCAGTATGCGGGCGGCCCCCAAGAGCTGTCTTCACAACGTCGGTCAATTTTGCCTGAGGTCTAGCCGTGATTTTTTGCACAGACCCTCAGTATATTACATTATCGTACCCTTCATGAAAAAGAAGGGGAGTCTAATCTTCTGCCAAGGACGACAACAAGAGCAATCCGGAAGGAGTTCGGTGTGTTTAGGGAAACATATGCGTCAGAGAGTCTAGGTAATAATATTCACGAGCTCACATACGCAATACCGAGCTATAGAGCTAGATTACTGATGTCGCTTAACGCAGACAAATGTAGACAGCAGGTTCATCAATGGCTTGCGGCGCCCAACCCATCTTTGAATCATAATGCGGCGCGCGAGAAACATCACCAATCGCCGACGACAGGGGCATGGTTGCTCGACAGCACAGATTTTGCCGAATGGATGACAATGCCCCGCTCGCTCTTCTGGCTGCATGGTATTCGTAAGTGTCCACCTTGCACGCTGTAACCTTGTACCACTGCAATGCGTTAACCTCTCGTGACAGCGGGATGTGGGAAGACCGTGCTATGGTGAGCTTAGCGTACATCTGATGCCTGGGACAGTTTCTGATATTTTGCATAGTTCTACAGCCATAGAAGAAATTCTATCTTACTGTCAACGTGATTCTACCTCGGCCGTTGCCTATTTCTACTTCGACTTCAACGACATGGGAAAGCAGAGCTGCGACAATCTAGTCCGCTCTTTACTAGTGCAGCTGTCATCACAATGCCCCGAGGCTCCGGAAGCATTGCAGAAACTGTACTCTCGTTGCCGAGACAGACAAACTCAGCCGGCGACGCTCGATCTTGTATTACTACTTCGCGACATGCTCCATGAATTTCACAGAACCTATCTGATTATCGATGCATTGGATGAATGCACAGATCGTGAAGAAAAGCTGGCTCCCTTTATTAAACAGATGGTGGGCTGGAAACTTGAGCACGTACATCTACTCGTCACTAGCCGAAAAGAAAATGATATTGAAGACTTTCTCCAAGATCTCGTCAGCCATACTGGCTCCCTTCAAGAACTACTCAATCATGACATTGAAACCTACATACACGAAAGATTTCGCACGGACAAAAAGTTGCAAAAATTGCCATCGAACGTTCAAGTAGAAATTGAAGTAACTCTGACCAATAAAGCAAATGGAATGTACGTCCCTTAGTCCTTGGACGATAAAGAATGTTTCAGTTGAGGCCGTCTAACCACTGCTAGGTTTCGATGGGTCGTCTGCCAATTTGAAACACTACGGAAATGTATAAGACTTTCCGAGCTAAGGAAAGCTCTTGATTCTCTGCCAAGGACACTGGACGATACCTATGCTCGGATTCTCTCAAACATCGATGAAGCATATACCGACGATGCTATAAGGATGCTTCAGTGGCTCTGCTTCTCCGCTCGTCCTCTGACCGTCGATGAGGTGGTTGACGTGCTGGCGGTCGCCGTGGAAGAAAACCCTCAATTTGATCCTGTACGTCGGCTTCCGGATCCGCGAGATATTCTAAAACTATGCCCGAGTCTAGTCAGTATTGCAACGAGACACTTGAAGGGCTACGAGCCCGACTTTAGTCATCAGATATTGGATGAGAAGAAAATAAGTTGGGTAAATGTGCGCGATAGAGAGGTGGTTGAGGAGCTAAGGCTGGCTCACTTTTCCGTCAAAGAATACCTCGTGTCAGAACGGATAGCAGCGGGTTCGGCTGCAATATGTCGCATATCAGAAGATTAGCGAATGCGGCTATAGCTGAGACGTGCCTTACCTATCTGTTGCAATTTGACGAACCGGACCTACAACCTGATACTTTGAAACTCTTCCCGCTTAGCAGGTATGCAGCAAAATATTGGCCACGGCACTACCGGTCGGTTGATTCCCTACCCTCCGGACATCGCCTGGACGATTTGAGTTTCAAGCTGCTAGGCGTTGAAACACAATGTTTCATAAACTGGCTTCGCCTTTTCAATCCATACGAACCGTGGGCAGAGCCGACATTTGCCCGAAGCAACTGTACTGTTTGTTCACCATTGTGCTATGTAGCACTCCTTGGTGTATCGGGGACAGCCAAGCGACTATTAGAAACGGGCGTAGACGTCAATACACAGTGTCCTGGTCACGGTTGCGCGCTGCAGGCAGCCTCTAGGGAAGGCCACGAATACATTGTCAGGCTCCTACTTGACCATGGTGCAGATGTTAACGCACAAGACGAAGAACGTGGGAGTGCATTGCAGGCAGCTTCTTACCGAGGCCATAACCAGGTCGTTCATTTACTACTCGACCATGGTGCAGATGTCAACGCACAAGGCGGAAATTACGGGAATGTATTGCAGGCAGCTTCGTTCGGTGGCGACAGCGAGATCGTTCAGTTACTACTTGAAAATGGCGCAGAAGTCAATGCAAAAGGGGGACCTTATGGTGGTGCGCTCCAAGCAGCATCGGGCTCGTACGTGGGCGCGGAACAAGTTGTCAAATTACTCCTCAATCATGGTGCAGATATCAATACAAAAGGTGGAGCATATGGGAATGCATTGCAGGCAGCTTCCGTTCGAAAGAATGAACAAATTATGAAGCTACTTTTAGAAAATGGTGCAGATGTTAATGCCCAAGGCGGAGAATATGGGAATGCATTGCAGGCAGCCTCTTACCATGGCAAGACGCAGACTGTTGAGTTACTACTTGACCATGGTGCACAAGTCAACGCACGAGGGGGAAGGTATGGGACTGCGCTACAAGCAGCTTCACGTCAAGGGCATGGACCTGTTGTGAGACTACTTCTAGGAAACGGCGCAGATTCCGATGCCCAATGTGGATTATACAACACAGCATTACAGTCAGCTTGCATCCAAGGCCATGAGCAGGTGATCAAGCTGCTCCTTGCTAATGGTGCGGAAGCAACTGGGGAAGTTCTGGCTGCTACTGTATTTGCGGGCTCTAAAGAAACAGTGCAGCTGTTGGTCGAACAATACCCGGCCATCGATAAAGAACGTGCGTTGGGCACGGCTGCGTTGGATGGTTACGATGATATTGTCAAGCTGTTGCTCGATACGGGTGCGGAAGTGACGACCGATGCGCTGGTGATAGCTGCCACGGGACGGTATGAGCAGATCGTAAAGCTGCTCATCAACAAGGGCATCAATGTTAACGCACAAGGATCGGACGGTAATGCGCTGCACGCGGCTTCCCAACATGGCAGGGTGGAGATTGTGAAGCTCTTGCTTCAGGAAGGCGCACACGTCAATATCTGCGGACCAAACGGTACGGCATTACAGCTCGCTTCTGAACACGGCTATACAAGCATTGTTCAATTGCTGCTTGACCAAGGTGCCGACGTTAATCTCTCTGGGCCTCGCGGTACGGCGTTGCAGCTAGCTTCGGCACACGGCCATGTCGCTATTGTTCAGTTGCTGCTTGACAAAGGTGCAACAGTAAACATCTGCACTTCAGGAGATACCGCGCTCGAAAGATCCTTGCATCGGGGCCATGAGCAGGTGTCAAGCTATTGTTTGAGAAGGTGCATTCGTCACAAGGAGAGCCCTAGAGAGAGCCACATCGACCCGAATTTTAAAAGCAATGATTTGCCAGGCTGCTATCTTTATTCACGGAGCTGAAGAGCAGGGTAGGAAACCAGAGGAGCCTGATTACTGGGATCACAAGCGCACGGTCCGCCACCTACTTAACAAAGGTGTTAGTCTGGACAGCTCTGTCCTAGATGTGGCCACGCGAGCTACGCGCCTAGTGCATGAGACATTATCAGGCTGGGCCTCGGTTATAAACCAATTAGAGGGGTTTTAGAAGCAGTGAGCTCCTGCGAAGAGGACGGAAAGTCGGACATCAATTTTCAAGGAGGCAGGGAGCTCCACGAAGTAGTAGAATCCCTCTACGACGAGGTGTTTGTCAGGATGTTACTTGCAGGGGATGCATGTCTTGACGAGAATGATAGATTAGCATCAACTGGCCTTAAGGACGTGCTTGAGCTGGTCAAGCTACCTGACGGACACGTTACGCGCGTTACGAAGCTGCTTACATACCGCTCGAGCAGTTCAGGAGCTCGCCGATGGTCGATTGGGTGATGTGCTACTAGTCGAACAGGGCTCTTTTGTGTCGTGGTTACTTCCCCGCTGGCCATTCTTACAACTGCGCCGCTTTTCCTACTCCGCTTTCATCGAGCAAGTGCCAACATATCACGATCGAAGTTGCACGTCAGTCGCGAGCTGTATTCTGGTTTTGCCAAGACGTTGCGGAGCTGCGTCGTTGATGGTTGACAATTGGGCCGCCTGCAGACACTTGCAACCGACAAGGTTGCGCAGCAAGCAAGAAGCATGACAATTAATTAGGTGATATAGTCTACCATTGTATCATATACTGTATGTATACGTCAACCATAGCGTGAAGCAGTCGAAGCTGCCCACGTTAATTGGATAAGGCAGTTACACAACCTGCTCGACGCAGAAGTGGAGGTGGCCATTGCCTACTAGATGTCTCCGGCGAGGCTCATGAGTCCTCTTGCACCTCAAGATCCGACTTTGAGGATTTGTCACAACAGATTAAAACACGTCAAACCTGCTTTCGTCTTAAGTGGTCTTTTTAGTCTCGCCGTCGCCACATGCCGCCGTGCCACCTTATTCAATCCGTATTATACTAGCTCTGCTACGACACAGGACGTGGAGCATAGCGTAGGGACGTGATGCGAGGAATGAGCCGTTTGATTGGTTTGACAAAATGATCTCTTTCTATGCATATGAAACCCAACTGCTTCCGGAACAGGGTGGAAGGAAGCCGACAGGCCGAAGGATCAATCTGCTAGAGGCCACATCGAAGTCCCTTGGTACAACTCATCAGCAGAACTGAGGTTGACTTCAAACAACAGGCTCACACATGTGTTGCCAGAACTACGAACAGATGAGACCTAAGGCCATACGCCAGATCTTGTTGGGGTTTCTTTGAAAAGACACGCAGGTAAATAAACGGTTATCACTTAGCAAATCTTTCTGACGCTCCTTAGACTGGCAGTCCATGAAGGTACAAGGAGGTACTAGGCTTCAATTGTCATCGGTCCACCCCACAACAGCTGCGTGAATATTTTCTGTAAGCTTCAAAATGTACTCCGGCATGTAGTGCTTCTGTCACAAATAACGATATCCCGGAGTTGGCCTTCAGGCAACTCCTAGATTTTCCGTCCATGCTGATGCAGAAATGGCCTAGGCCCCGATGGAGCGGTTTGGCGGAGCAATGTAATCTCGTTGCGAAATAGCTGCTCCAACGGGTGATGGGTGAATCTGAATGAGTCGAGCTTGCCCGCACGTGAACGCTGCTCAGCCCAACAATGGCCCTAGTACTGGGGTGTGAGCAACGAGGCCTTGAGAAAAGCTGCGTACCCGATACTGGACAGCGGAAGAAGCCTAACACGTGACCAAGCTATTTAGGTTATGCCCGATCGAGCAATTACGAAGCCAGAATGTGTACTTATTGCTCAACCCAGGTAGCATAGGTTTATTTCATGGTCGGTTCGTGTGCAAGTTCAACCGGTGAAACATTTCTGTATGTAGTACACGTGGAGTAACTGTGAGGCAGGTCCATTGAACTCATTGATATTCCTGTTCTCGACTAGATGCCGGGCCACCTCCAGTACCTGCGCCTAACTAAACCAGTCCACTCAAAGCACCCTTTTACATCAAGTGCACGCTACTATTCTTACTCCATCTCCTAAACGTCTTCCCCTTATAATAAAACAATATCCCAAACAGACACCACAGCAGTATCAAACTCGCATTCGTCATAATCGGTTTCACAAACCCAGCCTTCTCCGCCCACGGCGTAATGAACTTACTAAACCCGTAACCCCACACATTCTTGTTCACCGTGATGCTAACAAACAGTGAGCCGGCAACCGGTTTGTACGAGTCAACGGCGTACGTAGATGCGATGGCCGGTAGGGCGGCGACTTGGATCCCGGCGGCTGCGAAGCCGATGACGACGATGACGGGCCAGGGCCAGTGCTTGTCGTAGCCTACGCTGACGATGATGTTGCCTAGGTACATGATTATGACATAGGGTATCATGGCAGGCAGTCTCATTTCCGGTTCTCGTATGCCTCCGTTCCTCCGCGTCGCTCGTGCCGAGATGTAGTCCGAGAGCGGACCCGCAGTGGCAAGGCCAATGAGTGCGCCAACCAGGACCGCGAAGTTGAAATATCCGATCGTGGCGGAGGAGAGATTGTATGGCGGTGCGGCGAAGGCTTGAGTTTGGGTGAGGTTGAGGGTGAGGAAGGAGGAGCATGACCAGGACACTACGAAGGACGAGAACTCGACGATTGGGAAGGCGAAGAGCTTGACGGGTATCCACAAAGCCTGTGCGAAGGTTTGCAGAGTGTTGGCATTTGGCTGAAAGAGATGCCACTGCTGTCTCGATGGTCCGCCTCGGCCAAGATAGTATGCAGTCGTAGGAGCGGACATTGATTCTCCTGGATACGGTTCCGCTTTGACAGAGTCAACATGCGCAGCCGATGCGCCGAGAATCTTGCTACCTTCCACAGAAGGATCGGGTGACGATGAGTTTGTCGCAGTGTGATGTAGTTCGGACGGGTGAATACGGTGATACTTTGTCTCCGGGAAAAGAAAGACGGTCATGAGGACCCCCAAGCCTAGGATTCCAACGTTGAGCCACCAAAAGTTGCGCCAGCCGGTGCTCCCAGCCATTGCTCCCGAAACCACTGGGCCGACCTATTGATTAATCTGCTTAGCAAGGCTTTGTGTACATGCTTGTAGCGTACAAAGGGAGAGCATCGCAGAGAAAGGAGGTCACTGACCATAAGGGATCCCATGTAGACGACCCAGTACAAGGTATTCCATTTACCCCTGTCGTGGAGGAAGAAGATGTCCGCGATGACTGCAGGTTGGATTGTTTCGCCAGTGCCAGCGCCGATGCCATTAACGCTTTAAACGTTCATTAGCTAAGTGGGAGTGATAATTAGTGGGAGGCAGTGAACGTACATGCATGCACCCATGAAGCTGTTGTAATTAGTGGCTCGAGCCCGCCATATGCAGGAGCCGAGACTAACGATGCCCGAGAGAATAAGTGCAGGTCGTCTGCCAAAGGTTGTGCTTATTGGTACCCTGGCCCATTGTTAGCACTCGGGACTATGCCTGTACTCGCGGAAAACCACCGAAGTTCTTGTGATGGGAGTGGTGGAGAAGAGCAACTTACCAAATGAAATTACTGAATCCCAAAACTAAGATGCAAACTCCAGTAAATTGTACCGCTTCAGCCAGCGTACAATTAAAGTCCCTCACATAATACTCGAACATAGGCGCCAAAGCTAGCGGGCCAAAGCCTTGTGCAAAAGTGACGAGGCTGCACGTAACGATGGCGGATATTTTCCAGAAAAGGCTCCAATTCAGACTGTTTTGAATCTTGTATTAGAATCCAAAGCTTTAATCAATTGATTCGGAATTACTTACGGGTCGTGGGGATCATCGCTAGGTTGAGGAACGAGGACGTTGTGGGATGTTGAGCCTCTAACGAAGTGGTGCGATCCAACATCGGTCATAATCTCCGTTCCAGGAATGAGCTCTAGGTGGATATTAGCATGCAGCTCTTCTCAGCACTCCCCAGTGTAAATGGTTGTAAGAGCAAACACATGTCTCACCTGTGTGAAGCTCTTCCTCGATCTGATGGAGCTCCTGAACATGGCATCAGCACCGCCCGGTTATGCAGAGGTCATCGATGAAATGGATATTTTTTTCGCGATGAGGATGAAAGCTTGGTGCTGCATATGCACAATGGGTCTTTCTCTGGGTTGAAGCCGAGGATTGAATACCTTGTCATCTTGATTCATCTCCATGATGGTGGCGATTTCACAGCTACACTTCAAGTATTTAAGGGCCGCAAAGGCGAGATAGGGCGAAGATCTCCAATTCAACCCAGATAAACTGCTCGAATACGCCAAGGGCCTGGGACGGGTGAGTGTATAGACGTGCAAGTGCAGTTTTGGTATTTCGACGCAGGGATGTGAATCATTTTAAATGCGCCAGGACGCAGGCCCGGAATAAGTAAACGAGATTCCATGGGCCTGAGAACCGCCCCGTCGGGGGAGAGATCAACGAGTGGGTGGGGTGCGCTACATTTCCGCCTCCGCTTTTCGGGTAATGCCCGGCAGTGAGGGCCATACTTCAAGTTATCCCTGCCAGGCCATGTTTCAAGGTTATTATTGAACTGTTTGTTGGCCGCGTCAAGCACTAGGGAGCTGCAGGGGACACAAATTAATGAGCTCGGTGTCTTCGTTTCCGTTTGATAGCCTCCGGGCAGCTTTTTTGGCGGTATTGCACGGCATGCATTGACATGTACTTCGTTGCAGGGGCTAACTGTACTAAGGCAGGCGGATGCCCCCGCCACCGAATTTTGCCGGCCTAATGACCATCAACCGCCTGCAACGAAGTACATTATCCGGATAAGGGCGGTTTTGAGTTGCATGCTATGGATATTGGTACAGTGCCGTGGGACTTAGTGCTTGCTCTGCTTCCGAACACCATCTATAATGTTAACCACCAGAATAACCTTAGGTACGCACGCGTAAAGAGTGCAGATGTTGTTCGATCGACCCAAGAACCGTTACGCTCCCCGCAACCCCACGAAAACGTGGAGAAAAGCTTATCCATTATCCAAAGGCAGGCGTAGTACACGTGACGAGATCGGAAACTTGACCACGTCCCATCCAGCTGTCCTTATTTCTCAAGCACAATGCCACAATCTTGAATCGGCGCGGTGCAGATCAAGCGCATCGTTTTAGAAATACAAGAGTTTCCAGTGATCATAACGGGACTTGTTCCCCAGGGACTGTATTGCTGTGTCGCTACAACATCACAGTCAACCACTTTCACACGCCTAGCCCTTTCTTCCATTCTGTTCAACAGAGTCCAGCTACCGAAATGGCCGAGCGCAAGTCCGGCGGTGCGTACGGCACCGCCTCAAATGACACATCCTTCCGCAAAACGTGGAACCGCACCGAATACGCAGCCAAAGCCGCCTCCCATGAAGCTGTCATCAAAGAAGAAAACAAAGCCCGCTATGTAGCCGCCGTGGCCGGCAAGAAGTACGTCAAACGCGCCAGCACACCTCCAGATGCCAAAGCAACCGAAGCTCGGCGGGCACGGCTCGATGTCGCTGCCCAAGTGGGGAAGACAATGCTAGTGCCGGCCGGAAGTGCGGTTGGAAAAAGAGGACGCGGCGCAGGGTTCTACTGCGAGGCCTGTGATTTGACGTTCAAGGATAACCTGCAGTTCGTGGAGCATCAGAATTCGAGGCAGCATTTGGTGAATATTTGGGAGACGGGCGAGGTGGTGAAGGCGACGGTTGAGGAGGTCAGGGAGAGGTTGGCCTGGTTGAAGAGGAAGAAGGATGAGGAGGAGGCGAACGAGGTTGTTGATCTGGGTGAGAGGCTGGAGAAGGCGAAGGAGACTGAGGACAAGGAGAGGGAGGAGAAGAGGAGGAAGAGGAATGAGAAGAGGAGGAAGAATAAGGTTAAGGATGAGGATGAGGATGCTGCTAGAGTGAAGAGGGAAGATGTTGGGGATGGAGTCATACGGTGATTTACCAAGATCTTAGAGAAGATGGAGCTGGAATTGTTGACAAGCGCAAATTCGCTTCTTCACCATGGCAACACCGGAAATATGGCGCATGCCAATAGCAGCACACTCGAAATCAAACCCCCTCCGAGAGGACTACGAAAACAGCTACACCGTGTAAATCGTCCAGTGTTCTATGCTTGTCGATGACTTATCGATGACCGCACACTGTAATCAGCCCACTATGAAACGCTCGCTTTGGCCTGAATCCGTTCTACACAGGAGTGCTTCCTCGATCGCTTCGGCATTGAATGGACAATGCTCAAACCTGCGGGATCACTCAGATGCGGCTCACGCAGCGAAGAGGATATCCTAGCCGGAATAGTGCAGCATTGACTCGGATCGGGCAGATTGGAGAGTTTGGGACAAGTATGCCTGTCATTGCCACGACTAGAAGGCCTCGGATCCAGAAAGACAGGTGATTTGCGCTAATGCGGGCCGCTGAGCGCAAAATATGAGGACATATTACCGTGCGTTTCAGTGGCCTTGTTGCAACGTGGAGGGTGGATTGTTCAGCAACACTGAGCTGGTTCATTGATCAAGCATGTAGAGGTCGATGATGAAGGGAAAATCTGGTGCAAAAACAGATTTTCCATCCAGAAGGCGAAAAATGAGAAAATGGAACCGTTTATCCAATTGAGGATAACAAGCTATGTGTGAAGTAAGACTATATCATCACAGTAAACGTTAGGGCTTTTTCGAAGCTACCTCTTCATGAATACCTCTAGTCGTGGTGCCAATAGGGTATAATCATAGCCAGGGGGCAAGTTTTTCAGACTAAGTACTTTGGCTGATATACACTCAACCCAAACTGTCTACCTTCCCCTTGCGTGACGCAAGACTGCATGGTTCATGTCCTAATAATAGACAAATTTCCAGCCCCATTCAAGGTGATGGAACCATAGTGTAAGTCCCAATATGATCACAGCGCAGTATGTTGCTAATGGGATTATGGAAAAGGAGTCTGCACACATTGTCGATACCGCTTAATAAACAGAGGTCTTCCAGTCCGGACTCCGAACCCTGTGTGCTACTTTTCGTATGTTGAGTTTGGGTACATGGCACGCTGTAGCGTAGGCAGGGGCAATGCGGAGCTCTGCTGCCAGAGTGGAAGCGGCTCCAGACACTATGAGCGAGCGGGCTACAATACTAAGATTCTTTGAGACTCTGAGCAGCCGAGATGCTGAGCAGTCCTGGAGGGTCATCCTCCGAGACTGAATTATACTCTGTTAGTGCCGCCACTGCTCCTCTCCACGTATTTCTTAGCGCGGTTTGCTTGAAATGTTGGAAGCCCACTCCATTGAGAGAAATCAGCTGCTCTAGGCGGAGCGCAGACCAACTTCAAGAGTTGTAGGTGGTTGCACGGCCTCCCCTACGACTTGAAGTGTTGCGTAGAGTTCGGCAATGGTGATAAGTTTGGATAGCACATGACGCTATGCAACAAACACTCGTACATTGGTAAAGCACTTTCTCACCCATTGCTCTCTAATATTTGTTGGTAGAATCAGGCTCTCCAGAGAACGCTATAGTACATAGAAATCCTAATGCATGAAACCACGCTGCGAAGATTTATGGATTATGGCTGGACAACGTCGCTTTTGGATTGTTTCTGGTCAAAGGAGGGATGCATCAGCGGCAACACCGTAGTCAATAACCAAGTTACATTCTAGGGGTCAAACTGTCATGCTGCATTGTAGAGGACCACTTAGGCCGAGAAGTTGCGAGGTGTGACTGTCTGTGCTGGAATATTTTATGAGAGCATGGGAAGACAGCTAGCGCGTCATAGAGTCCTTTCATTTCTTCATGCCTTTGGGGCACCTGATAACAAAGAAGCAGTCTGCGTTCCGGGCTCACCTATTCTGTACGTGCCACAATAATCCTTGAATATTTGGCTACCATGACACTAGTGTGAGACCATTAAGGCTCAATGAATTACCAGAGCTAACCGTCACCAAGCCATTACTAAAAACGTAATAGGCCCTACAACCTAGCAACAACTACTGGAGTCCTCCTTGATGTAATCATGTGCTGTGCCCTTGATGGTACACGTAGAAGTCCCTCAATGCACGGTCAAAAGTTGCACATAGATTCTTTCGTTAGTCGGCAGTGAGCTTCTCCTGCGTTGGTTGCCGTGTACGGGCCTTAAAGAGACCTTCATTCATGAGGTAACATACCTCAAACATATGAAACCCGCTTTCACTGCTCAGGGAGTCCGCAGACAGAGTTACGGCAATTCAAATTTTGAGAGTCGGTCGTATCTTAAGTAAGTAATAAGTTAGATCATGCATCGCTCCCAAGATTGCGTCATCCCGCGTTGGACCCTGCAGGGCAACAAGGGTGCTGACGGAGAGACACTAACGCCGTAACTCCGACTTGTAAACAACCTTGAACGCAACACAACAACATTGAACGAAACCAGTTGTTTAACGCGCAATGCCATTCTGACACTCGTTTGTATTCCCGGATCGGCGGTGCTACACAGTGAAGTTGCCTTCACAGTAGAAAGGGGTCAGATACCATGGACTTATCCATGGTGGAGTCAGTGTTTGACGAGGGAGGAAGCTCAGATGACTATGAAGCACCAGCGGCGAAAGCAGTACGTACCTCTGAGATCGATATCTGCCGCTATCGATGTCACTTACTCGATACTTTAGAAGGCCAAGCCGAAGCCTGGGCCCAAAAAGGCTGCTGCGGCAGGCGTGACGAAAACTTCGAAGGCTTCCAAACCTGCGGCCAAGATGACCCAGACCACTATCAAACCCAAGGCTACTGCTCCGAGGAAGCGTGCAAAGCCAGATTCGGACGAGGAAAACTCTACCATGGATCACGACTCCGCAGACGACAATTCGTTACTCTCCAATACGCCACCAAGCTCAAAGAAGCAGAAGCGCGCCCCAGCGCCTAAGAAGTCAAGTGGGAAGCCTCTACAACCGGTCGAGAATGAGAGCTTTGGATACGATGGCACAACAGATGGGAAGCCGAAGAAGCCTTCAAACTCGACCGAGCAGTATCAAAAGGTAGCTAGCTGCGTGCAACCTTCTAACGAAAGGCCATGAGCTTACCGTGATTAGCTCACCCAACTCGAACACATCCTCAAACGTCCAGATACATACATTGGTTCTGTGGAGCGAACGGAGAAGCAGATGTGGGTATTCAACTCGGAGACCGAGGCCATGGAGAACCGGGAAGTCAGCTATGTCCCAGGTCTCTACAAGATCTTCGACGAAATCCTGGTTAATGCGGCGGACAACAAGCAAAGAGACAAGAATATGGACGAGATCAAGGTTACTGTAGACCGTGAGAAGGGAGAAATCAGTGTCAGGAACAATGGTCGAGGTATTCCTATAGAGATCCACGCAAAGGAAGGCATCTACATCCCCGAAATGATTTTCGGTCACCTTCTTACATCCTCGAACTACGATGACGACCAGCAGAAAGTCACCGGGGGTCGTAATGGATATGGCGCAAAGCTCTGCAACATCTTCAGTACGGAGTTCAGCCTTGAGACGGCCGAATCCCGTTCGAAACAGAAGTACAAGCAAACATGGACGAACAACATGAGCAATATGGGAAAGGCAAAGATCACCGAGCATAAGGGCGATGACTACACAAAGATCACTTTCAGGCCTGACTTCCGGAAATTTGGCATGGATGAAATGGATAATGACTTTGAGGCGCTAGTCAAGAGACGTGTTTACGACATGGCTGGAACTTGCAAGGACGTCAAGGTCTATCTCAATGGCGAAAGGATAAAAGTTCGGAACTTCAAGAAGTATATGGAAATGTACACCAAAGCCATCAAGGCAGAAAGCTTGCTCAAGGAAGAGGGTGAAGGGGCTGCCGCGGCTGATAAAGAGGTGATATTGACCGATAATCCCAACGAACGGTGGGAGATTGGTTTTGCTGTCTCGGATGGATCGTTCCAACAAGTGTCTTTCGTGAATTCTATTGCCACCACTTCCGGTGGTACTCACGTCAACTACGTCGCGGATCAGATCGTCAACAAGCTTATGGAGATTGTGAAGAAAAAGAACAAGGGCGGAGTTGCGCTGAAAAACAATCAAATTCGGAACCACATCTTTCTCTTTGTCAACTGCCTCATCGTCAATCCCGCCTTCACGTCTCAGACGAAAGAGCAATTGACCACCAAGGCCACCCAGTTCGGCAGCAAGTGCACAGTTAGTGAGAAATTTCTGAAGGACATTGCAAAAACGGAAGCCGTCAATAACATCCTCCATTTCGCCCAGCAGAAAGCCGATCAAGTGTTGAAGAAGTCCGACGGCAACAAGCGGACACGCATGAACAACTCCAAGCTTACCGATGCGAATAAAGCTGGCACGAAAGACGGCTACAAGTGTACTCTTATCTTGACGGAAGGAGACTCAGCCAGTCTGCTTGCGTTGGCCGGTAGGGCCGTCGTTAATCCCGATCTGTTTGGAGTCTTTCCGCTCCGAGGTAAACTCCTCAATGTACGCGATGCATCCGTTGACCAGATCTCGAAAAATCAGGAAATTCAGAATATCAAGAAGTTCATGGGTCTCCAGCACAAGAAGAATTACGAGGATACTAAAAGCCTTCGGTACGGTCATCTTATGATCATGACTGATCAGGACCACGATGGCAGTCATATCAAGGGTCTACTCATCAACTTCCTACAAGTCTCGTTTCCCAGTCTCCTCAGGCTTCCAGGCTTTTTGTTAGAGTTCATTACTCCCATTGTCAAAGTCTGGAAAGGTGACCCAAAGAATCCTATTGGACTGAAGGCATTTTTCACAATGCCAGAGTATGAGGCCTGGAAAGAAGAAAAGCATCCCGGCAAATGGGATCACAAGTACTTCAAGGGTTTGGGAACCAGCAGCCCATCAGACGCCGAAGTGTACTTCCGAGATCTGGACCGACACTTGAAGGAATTCCACACGATGCAGAAAGAGGAGGAAGAACTTATTGACCTAGCATTCTCTAAGAAGAAAGCCGATGCTCGCAAGGAATGGCTTCGGCAATTCAAACCTGGAACTTACTTGGACATGTCCGCAAGCCATATATCTTATGATGACTTTATCAACAAGGAACTCATACTGTTCAGTATGGCGGACAACTTGCGATCAATTCCCTCTGTAGTTGATGGGCTCAAGCCGGGTCAGCGGAAGGTTCTGTACACCTGCTTTAGGCGCAATCTTAAGAAGGACGTTAAGGTCGTTGAGCTTGCTGGCTCTGTTTCTGGACTCACGGCTTATGCATACGGTGAAACATCTCTCCAGCAAACAATTGTCGGCCTTGCACAGAACTTCGTTGGTTCTAACAACATCAACTGTCTTGAGCCAAGTGGTAACTTCGGAAGTCGTCTCCAAGGTGGTAGCGATAGCGCCAGCGCTCGTTACATATACACCCGTCTGTCACCGTTTGCAAGAAAGATATTCCACGCCAAAGACGAAGCGCTCCTCACATACAACACTGACGATGGCAAGACCATAGAGCCGGAAACCTACGTCCCTATAGTTCCCATGATTCTTATCAACGGTGCGGATGGTATTGGTACTGGGTGGAGTTCAACAATTCCAAACTATTCTCCAGAGGACATCGTCGAGAATCTTAAACGAAGGATGAATGGGTCGTCAAAAGAAGACATGCAACCCATGAAGCCGTGGTTCAGAGGATGGGAAGGAGAGGCCGAAGACCTTGGTGGAGATAGATATAAATTCAGTGGCACTATTAGACAGACCGGACCCAATGAAGTCGAAATTACAGAGCTTCCAGTACGCGTGTGGACTCAAGATTTCAAGGACAAGCTTGAAGAAATAATCAAAGCCGAGAAGATCCCATCGTTCATCAAGGACTACATAGAGTATAACACTCCAGTCAAGGTCCACTTCATTATCAAGATGGAAGATAAGCACATGACTGAGGCTCTGAGTCATGGCTTGGAGCAGAAGTTCAAGCTTGAAAAGACTATGGCGACGACGAATCTCGTAGCTTTTGATGGCCAGGGAAGAATAAACAAGTATACTACTGTGCTGGATATCATGGAGGAGTTCTACCACATTCGGATGAAGTTCTACGAACATCGCAAGCAGTACATGCTGGCTGACATGCAGAGAGAGCATGAAAGGCTGAGCAACCAAGCCCGCTTTATCCAGATGATAATTGATGGGCAGCTCGTGGTCTCGAAGAAAAGGAAGAAAGAGATTGTTGCCGAGCTGAAGAAGCTCAAGTTCAAGCCCTTCCCAAAGATCGCCGATGCACGAAAGGAGGGTGAGTTCGAGCCGGTAGTTGATGAGGGGGTCGACGAAAAAGAAGAGCAGGAGGATGCTGAGATCGGTGCTGGGGACTATGACTATCTTCTTGGAGTAAGTAAAACTTAGGCCCGGGGCACGATCTTCACTAACGTTTACAGATGGCTATCTGGTCCCTAACCGACGAGCGTGTGGAAAAGCTCCTGAAGCAGAAAGGTGACAAGGAAATTGAGATTGACGCGCTGATCAAGACTGCTCCAAAAGAACTCTGGATCAGAGATCTTGATGAGTTCATTGCTGAGTGGAGGTTCCAGCTCGAGGACGAGGCGAAGCGTGCCAAGAAGATCCGCGGTCTCGGTCGTCGTGCCTCTGCGAAACTGCACATTGGAGGCGCGAAAGCGCCTGTTTCGAAAAAGCGCAGGGCAGATGACAGTAGTGCTGCAGACGACTCCGACTTTGCCGTTGTGAAGATGAAGTCTGCGGTCGTGAAAGGTGAACCAAAGCCATCTGATATGTTCAGTTATCTTACCAGCTCGAAACCCGACAAGCCCCTAGCTAAACCAGCATTGAAGCCGCTCGTAAATGCTATTGAACAGAAACCTGTAGCAGCTCCTCCCGCCGCAATGATTATCGACGGTGCGGCAGATCTGGCTCCTGATGCTAAGGACAAGAATAAGATTCCAGCGATGTTCAAGAAAGCCAACGCAGCGGCGGATTCAACCACTGCCAAACCAAGGCGAAAGGGCCCCATCATTAGCGACGACGACGACGATGACGATATGTTTGCTGAGGTTGCGAAAGAAGCAAAGAAGGCCGAGCAACCTGTTGCTCGCAAATCGCGGGCTGCTGCGCGCAAACCCGTCAAGTATGCCGGATCTGATGATTCAGACGAAGACATAGACGATGACATGCTGGGAGACGTGAGCAAGCTTGTCAAAGGCATTGGCATAGAATCCGACAATGCAACCACAAACGGACGAGCTTTGTTTTCGGCTTCAGCATCCAGACCAGGCAGCAGCCACGCACCGAAGTTTACCTCCAAACCTGTGACGAAGTCGGTAATCGATTTATCTGAAGATGAAACAGACTACACAAAGCTGATCCCGAGAGATTCGCCGCACAAGCCGGCGGCACGGACAGCAAACGACACTGTGCTTTCCGGAGACGAAGATGGCTCTCTAGAACTGTCCAAGCCCAAGCCTATATCGAAAGCTACTAAGCCAGCTGTCAAGCCCATCGGCAAGCCTGCTGCTGCTCCCAAACCTAAGAAACCTGCCGCGCAGAAAGCTGCTCCACCAACTGCCAATGCTCCGCCCAAAAAGTTACCTCTTTCACCAGCAGCAAAAGCATACGCTGCATCAAGAGCGGCGAAGCAACAACAAGCTGCGAAACCGATCGCGAAACCCAAGAAGCCGTTGGACTCCGACGATGAAGATGATGATGCGGGTGTGGCCATTGGTGCGGCGAGTGACGGAGGTACCTCGGGAGAGGAGGAAGTGCTCCCGAAGTCACGAGCCGCGGCATCTCGGCCTGCGCGTCGCGCGGTGGCGGCGACCAAGAAGCCGACGTACGTTGTGGATGATGAGAGCGAAGAGGAGGAGGGGAGTGAGGATAGTGAAGCTGAGAGTGGGTCGGGAGGGTATAGTGACAGTGAATGATCTGGCATTGCGGTGGCGAAAAGATCACTGCGGACTTGCATACGAAGCATGGGTGACGGCGAATATTGGAAAGGGTTAAGGTTTGGAGCAGTCACGGTGATAGGCACACGGTGGCCTGAGCCATTGCAATGCTCACCGACTCAATGGAGGCAGCCCGGCGTCTTGCGATTTGGCTTTGGTGTATCTTACCGCTGGGTCTTACCAGATATACCCCATTTGCTAGCACATCAGAATAACACTTTATTCAAGGGCGTCTGGAAAGTGCAGCGAAGAATTTGCTTGGTCGCTGTCGAAGATCCCCACACCAGTCGGTGCGGTAATGAACATTGCAACAGTATACCTGCCATGATGTGGCTCCGGGGCCCGCCAGACGCGCGGATCGATTCTACGTACCTTCTTACCTCACTGTAGCAGGTGGTGCCGCTCCTAGACTCCTAGTCTACCGACTGTGCAACGTGCAACGTGCAACGTGCAAAATCTCAAAACTTATATCTCTTGGATTCTTCACCTCCCTCTGTTCATCCCACGGGCAAGCAATCGCCACAAGAATTACCTTTTCCACAGTATAGTCACTGCCTCGTCCCACTAGGTTTAGGCTCTGTTCCAATACCTCTCCAGATTCCTGTCTCCCTGTTCGATGTGTAGCCTCCAGCATTAAACATAGGGCAGTGAGTCCCTCTTCCGAGAAGCATCAGTTGTAGGTAGGCGAAAAGCGGGCCGAAGGCCATTAGCTGCACTGTTGGAATCATCATGAGAAAAGGGGACGGCGAGGTTCTGTTCTACGTTGGTACGACTTTGCTGCTTTATATTTGAAGTTCTTGTCTTTATTTAAACGGGGTGGGAAAAGGAATGACTGGGATGGGGTTTTTAGAGGGCGTTGAGGTGGTTATGAACTAGACAAGCATAGTATGATGCGGATCAGAGAAGATGACGCAGAAGAGTAATGATGCATGGCCAAAGGTGTCAGGTTGGCGTGTCGTGCGTGAATACGGGGAGAGAGGCCAGTCTTTCTCTCCGCATGCGACCCACCATGGCGTCCCAGCGGTCGCTGTGCGCAAAACTGGTTTACTCCCACGCGGCTCGCAAGAAAGGGCGGCTGTGGGTTCTTCAGCGAGAAAGGCACAGGCTGCATGCATGCGCTTTACGTAAATAGCAAGACCGGGCAATCATGGACAACCACAGGAAGAGGCTGGAAAGAACGTTTAGAATAACTGGTCACCTACTTGTGAGAGTTCAAGATGAGCTCAAGACACAACCCCAACGCCGTAATTACAAAAACGTAGAAACGCCGATAAACCCAGAATCATGGCCGTGGGCATCCCCTTCACCCTCCTGTGCTGTTCTTCCAAGCTCCACTGAGTTCTTCAGTAGCTTCCGACATGATTTCTTCCTCATCAACCGAACACGCATCAACCCATCACACCGATGAACCTCTGCTCCTTCCCCTCTCCATCTTCAGCTCTGCGCCCTATCGACAGCGCTACTTTCCACCTTCCCCTCGTCCATCATCTGACCATCCTCCTTAGGACTCAACATCGCATCACCCTCACTCAGCTTCAACAGCAGAAACGCAGCACGTGCCTCGCGTGACCTCAGGAGACGGCGCTGCTTCTTCGCCTTGCGTTCAGAAGACGACACAGCTTCAATCTCGGACGTCGACGCCGCGCTGTCGTCATCGGTCATGTCAACGAGCGGGCGTTTCCTCGGCGACGGCGACGTAGGGACAGAACTAAGCCACGGCGATGGTGTCCCCTCCGTACCGTCCCAGTCCTTCTGCGCACCGTTCACGGTTGTCCATCCACAGGCCTCTGCTCTCGTCTTTCGGAGGTCTTCTGGTTTTGTCTTCGGTGAGACCGGGACATCGATGTCTTCCGTGCCGGATCCAATTTCCATATCCTCGTCATGGTATTGAGTGACCGAGTCGCGTGGCTGACGGAGCGTCTTCGTCTTGGGGTGGAAGGCTGAGGCTAGAGTCCATTGTGTGCGATTCAGATGCGGGTGCGTGAACACGCCGTTGGTCAAGGCAGCCGGCTTCGGTGCGAGAGGCTTGCAGGGAGTTGAGGGCGTAGCTGAGCGGATCGCTCGCGCTTTGGGTCGTGCTCCGGAGGGTGTCTTGGCTGGTGATGACCTTGCTGAGGAGGGTGGTGGGGTGGGATAAGGCGTGCCGACGCGAGAAGATGATGCCTCTCGGACTTCCCTGGCTTCTTCGGTGGCTTGTTGAATGATGGATTTGTCGATGATCATCTGGCCGAAGGAGGGGTCGGATGGGTGGATGCAGCTCGCAGGGAAAGAAGGGCCGAAGAGGGGAGTCAAAGCGTGGCGGATTGTGTAGCAAAAGGTAGCTGCTACAGCCTTGGCGCAGTCGTAGGGCATCCAGTAGCCTGCGGTATGTTATTACGTGGTACGGGGACAAATGGGGATGCTTGAGTAGAACAGGTGGGGATGCATACCTTGTGCAGCAAGCGCTCCGCCAGTGATGCTGTGGGAAAGGTCGCGAAGGCCGTGGTTCATGTTGAGGACTTTGGCTGGGATGGTCTGACATAAGTGTTAGTAGTCACTGTAGCAGGCTTTTGCAACGATCGTGAATATGATTTGTCGAAAAGAAGGCAAAGGCCCGGGAGTGCGAGAAGCACTTGGCAAGAGGTGGTTCGCCAAGCGGTCAGGAGGGTTGAAACGAACCTTAGAGTACTTCAAGCATTTGAAGAATGGCGTGATACGCACAAGGCCAGTTGTGTAGTCCCACATGACGGTCCACTCTTGATGTTCTTCAGGAACTCGGAAGGTGTATTGGTACACTAGCGGCCGGGTATGTCAGCTCAGGTCTGAATGGGATGTGAAATGAGGCAAAGGATTGGCACGCTCGAGCGGCCATTGCTGTGAGGGAATGACTTACCATCAAATCCGTCTCGTCCCGTCTTCTCCAAAAACCCCTTCTTGTCGCTCGCATATGGAATGTGTCGGACAAATTTGGCAATGTGGCCCCTTGGATGGACGCCGTACAGTTCATGCTTCGCTGCGAGATCGGACCCTTCTTCCGCTTCGTAGGGAGGGAAATTGATAGCGCCCCTTGGTTTAGCACCTGGATTGAAGACAGGGGCATCCTTCACAAGCTTGATCTTCCTGGGAGGCGGCGTGGCTGGTGAAGAAGGAGGCGATTCAGAGTTAATAGTGTTTGGAGATGTTGCTGCTGGCGAGGACGGGGACATATACGATGAACTCTGATCCTCCTCGGATCTAGAAGAAGCGGATGAGGGGCTGTTGAGAAGATCTTGGATCTTCATCTTTGCCGGTTGTCAGGGTGACGATATAGCGAAGTGGACTTCAGCAGTGAGCGGAGCGATGGATGGCGAGGTGAGCTCGAGCCCAGGTAGTGCTGGTGAAATACAAATTGTAGAAGCTTAGCGGTAAGCGGGAAGCAGATGCAAGATGCAATTGTCCACCGCAACTTTGACGTCGAAGGCTGCGTTATGAGTAGTATCCGTTTGCAAGCACAAGTCAATTGCACTCCCACTCCACTCGGACGGAGGACTCAAGACTTATACTGTCGAACTGCTACACCCACGAAAGCCCGAACACCAAAGATCCAAGACTCTGAACCACAAGCAAACACCAATCGATTGTTTCCTGATGAAAGCCGCGGCGTCGTGCGCAATGGTTTGAAAGAAAGTCTCAGTGAAGATGTGCAGCAAGATCTGCACAGATCAAAGCGGACCCAGCAAATGCTCCTGAGTTTCCTTGTGCCGGTTTCTGTCAATGCAGCCCCGCTGCTGGGCTGCAGTAACTCCACAGGGCGGGTGCTTGGAACTAGCCGCTGGCAGATGTATGTCTCAGATTGTGCTGTTGACTAAGACAGTAGCAAAGCCAAGTTGGGCGTGATCCGTTTGTACAATCTGCAACACCTCGCTTGCTACTCATAACGAAGATTTGGCGATAGCTTTCATCGGCAAAGTATTTGGAAGCCAGTTAAGTAGCAGGCGTTTTTGGGTGACCAAAGCGGGTGACCAGCAGAGAGCGGAAGTTTTTGTCGATGGCACGTTTCAGATGTGGAAAAGTGCGGAGGCTGGAGATCTTGTGGGCTCAGCAACGGCACGAGGTACGGGTCGGCCGAGCCAGCGAAGAGCATGAACTCAGTAGGATTACAGACCATTTATGAAAGCTTCTCACGTTCTTATGAGATGGCTGAGGTCAGCCTCAATGATCAATTCGAATTACATATTGAGGCTTCTGCGCAACGTCGAAGGCGGTGGTGCCATGTGCTTGCATCCTAGAACCTTACCACCGTGTACCGGTCGCTGATGGTAGATACTAGGGAGCCCCAGAATCAGCCTGTGTTTCGAAATCGGGCAGGAATATCGAGGGTTTGGGGTCTTACCACAGCGGTCAGAGCTGCAAGTACCCTTCCGACATTGTCGCTCTTGACCATTTTCAGTTCCACCTCATCCGAATGAGGTTCTAATGGCGCAATTCACTCACCGTAAAAGACATCTTTAAGAGTTTCAGCCCCCATTGGATCAAATTCTATGCCCATCTTCTTCGCCAATCGATCTTCAACAGCAAGTTGATTGCCGAAAAGGAAGCGGTGCCTGACACGCAAACATGGCAGATGTCTGTGCCTTGCGGTAGCTTCTGGCGGAACGTACACAACAGCGGTAAACGTGGGCGGAGCCGCCGCACGCTTGTCATGCCGCTGTGATCCCGTTGTCAAACGGTTACCTGCAGGTACCGATGCCGGAACGTGCCAATGAGAGTCATGGGAAAGGAAAGGCTAAACCAGAAGTTCTTTGGGAACATGGTCAGGGTCTTTTACTCTGGCCCAACTTGTACAGTGAGACAGCTTAAACAGAAAAAGTCGGACAGGGGAAGCATTGCACAGTAGCATGCCTTTTGCGTGGCACGAGCGCATAAGGTTATTGAACAAGTTTGACTCTCATTGAATGAACGCCAGAATGCGGGGGACCTTATGAGTAGGCTGTCGTTGCTGAGAAGCGATCCAGGCACTCCGTATTCGTAGTCTACCAAGTACCATGGTACATGTCCTCGATCCCGCAGCAGAAGGAGCGTAGGTCAACCTATCAAGACCTGAAAATGCTACACCGCTAATCACGTTTCAACGTCCAGATGAAACACGCCGTAGCGCAGCGCGATTTACTCTGACAAAACTCTCATGGTATCTCGTGACCGACTGATCCAACATAAACAGCATGGTGGTCTTATTGCATGGTTCCTCACGTGAGACAGCACAAGTACACTGACTCTAGATGTGTCACACCAACCAACGATGATATCTTCCAGAGCATTCCCACATAGAGACAAGGCCTGTTCTTCGGCTACGCACTTGTAACCAGATACAAGCCTCTTATGTTGCCAGTACGCAAAGAATCGTACAGGCGTACGAAAACAGTGTTGCAAACTAGAAATGGTGAGATGGCGAATGGAAATTCGCTATCTCGAAGGCAGACGCTCCACTGTGCTCGTACGAGGCCAAACTTAGAGATGACTGCGGGGCAGGCTCGAGTCACACGCATGAAAGGCGCAAACGAAGGCGAGCCTTAGGTGGTGCAACAGGTAGCCCTCAGAACGGATCGGCCATCCGAGCAGGTCCTCAATATAGTATCAAACTAAGACTAGCAGGCTATCCTTGGATTGACGCCCCTGACGGACCGTGATGTTTCAGGTATCAAACGGAGAAACCAAGAGGTACCACCGAGTCCTACTTACTCGGAAGCTGCGCCACGGTCACGATGTAGCTCATTTCATAGCGCGAGCTATCGTGTCTCGATACTGGTCGATTGAGAATTGGCCGAAATCAAGTGGCTCAGATTCTCACGGCAACTGCGCTAATTTTCGAATCTTGTATCCAGTGTTTGGAAGGCATTTATCACGGGCCACGCCGCGCAAAGGCCTCTGCGCGGTTTCAGCCGCAATAAAGAGGGACCTGCATGTCTTCTCCACCTCAAGGAAGGCTGGGAGATTCGCGAGCCGAGGGTCATGTCAAGATACTCGACGGCATCAAGGGTCCCGCATGTTCGCCGTGTTACAGCGGGAGTGACGCTTTGGTCAGGCTCCTGTACCTGACAAAATAGAAGGAACGACTGGATACAGTTTCTTGCTCTCGAGTCTGCCGCAGTCATATTACGCCGTCACAGGACAGCCTGTGCGTCAGCAGTCTGTTGATGCTAATCTTGCCCGCGGGTGGCGGCAGCTTGCATGAACACCGGCCTGGGGCAACGGATCGTGCAACATAGGTATGACAGTGAGGTTATTCATAGTATATTGACCTGGTAACAGAGGGTGGATTGTATGTACATATTATCCTCGCAGCAGAGCGCAATTTTGAGTTGTATCGAGAGGCGCCTGATATATGGAGAAGAGTGGAAGCCGTCTATCGCAGGAGGTCACGTGCGCTGGCACGTGCTATCATCAACTTGATGGGAGTTTATTCGGGGACTTGGGGGACTTGGTGATAAGGCACGCCTCCAAGCCCCATCACCGCCTCCCGTAACCTAGTATGTATTGAGCATAATTTGGTATACAATTAATTAACTTACACAGTCTTGTGCAGGCTCTTAAAATAAGACCTCGCTATCGCCTACCTTACTATCACTATTATTATTATTTATAAGGACTAAGATAGTATTAAGTTAACTGTAAGGGTGGAGTAATAAATATAGAGCGCATGTAACTATAGTTATATACAGAGTAATTATATTATTTTCACTTAAAATAAAGAAGCGCGCGCGATCACGCGATAGAAGATAATAAAATGTCAGCAGCTGACACACTCTCGTGGGCACTCTTGAAGGAGAGAAACTGCACATAAATTACTGCATATATTAGAGGGGGCGGTGATGGGGCTTGGAGGCGTGCCTTATCACCAAGTCCCCCAAGTCCCCGAATAAACTCCCAACTTGATCCTCCGCATCCTCCGTAGACAGTGATGGCTTGGAACGCAAAGACGCACCTCGAACCACTCGCATTTCAAATTGTTCGAGGCAGAACTCGTGAACACGAATAGAATAACTACCTCTGTATCGAGTAGGCTTTTATGCCACTGGTTTCACCTCTCCAAGCAATTTTTCGTGATCCATGACCACCCTCCACCTATTGTGCTTCCTTCTTACCTATCGTTTTCGATCATGAAGCTAAGCGATTTGCTGCCAGGGGAGGATGCCTGAAAAATCTTGTTGCCTAAAACATGTACCTCTGTACAACGGCTAGAAACAGATGCCTGATGATGCCCTGACATCACTGACCCAGCACAGCCACAATTTATACTTACATTGATACAGGTCAGAATCCACTAACTGCTATCACGCTTTCTTCACTTGGGATCTTGGCCTGCAACAACTTTCTATCTAGCTTCTGCCAAGATATCTGAGGTGCGTGTGCACTTGCAACAAAACAACCCTCAGAACAACCCCTGACCACATTCACAGATCTTTCCGCCCAATCAAACCGCCTCCGAAAATGGACCAAAACCCAGGTCCAAGTATCCATGCCGGCCTCCCATCAGGATGGACTGAAGTGCATGACTCCGACGGCAAGACCTATTACGCAAACCACACCACTCACACCACGTCCTGGGTTCGCCCTTCCCGGACCGAAATCGAAAATCCTATGGATGATCGCCCGCTCCCACAGGGCTGGGAGGAGAAACTCTCTCCCCAGGGAAGACCTTACTTTGTAGATCACACCACGAAACACACTACCTGGGTGCATCCGCACGATCAAGGTATTGGGACGGGGACCGGAGCAGGTGGCGTTGGCGGATTACCAGCCGGATGGGAGGTGCGATATGGTGCACAAGGAAAGGTTTACTTTGTCGATCATAATACAAAGACGACTACGTGGGACGATCCTCGTGTAGCGGCGTCACCTGAGGGAGCTGCGGCTACTACAGGAGCTGGGCATGAACCGAGTGAGACAAGTAAACTATGAGCCTAGCACAAGGGACCTAAGCGCAATGGAATGAAGAGATCGGTAGGAAATTTTGAAACGCTAGAAGCTTACTACTTCAGTATCCGGAGTGTGTTTCGAGATAGTTTCCGTGTTTAAAGATCCTGTTCGTTTCGTGGATTGGAAGAGCATGTCTCACGGTGTATTAATTCCAAGCTGACAGCTTGTTCCCACAGACAATACGGTTCACTTTGACTACAATGCTTCGCGGCAATAGCTCTGTGTTTACCTCCGTCTGTTTACTCGTTTCATCTCCCGAATTCCTACTCACTGAAGACCCTGTCCTCCCCCATCCACTGTAAGGGTCGCTGCGAAGAGATCACGGCTACATCTCGTCAGGGCGAGTCTTCGACTTCGTCGTTATCACGGGCTGAAACTTTTCCGAAGAACGTTGTATGCTGTACATCCTCAAAAGAGATTTCATTATGAAGGGTTATCACTTCAGTATACCGGCGACCCCCAAGACAGTAATACGTGACATTTGCCTTCAATCGAGCCGTGACTTCTTGCGTCGACCCCCTCGGGATCTCACCAACTCAGCTCAGTGTCACCTCCACAGGCTCTCGTACTCCGAACTTCCTCCTGTTCTCTATCTCCACCTAGAACTCGATCCGGTGGTTCCTGTTATCAGCACGTTTCCACGCTCATCCACACCCTATGCTGATGTCCACTTCCGGTTTTCCTCCGCCCAGAGCATCTCTCAGTCCACTCAGCAAGCTTAGCTTGCTCGACCCCTCCGTCCATCTAGCTCTGTCGTGTCCTCAGGTCCTCTTGACGATCAGGTCCTCCTGGCAGTTCAGTCCCTTATTACTCCGTTCCCCGTCCAGCGGCTGCTGCATAAACCCAGCCTGCTCCATCCTCCATCACTATGTCGCCTTCCTATCCCTAGATCCGCCTTCAAACCCTCTGCTCCCATCTACAATCTCCCCTCCTTCTAAACCCCCTCTCCTTCCCAACTCAACACAACCTTTACGGCCTAAGCCTAAGCCTCTTAAGACACACCCTCCCAAGCCAATGTCACACGCCCCGCTTTTTCTAAAGATATCCCTTGCAAAAACCTCTCCAGCCCCAGCCCCGGCTGTATCATTTCCCTTTCACATTTGCCCACAGTCCCCCCCGCGCCACCATCGTCAACGCCTTACCTACCATAACTCCTATAGAAGCAACTAATCGCCCTCCTAACAATTGGAACGCACACAGTAATACGATGGGCACTTCCCTTCCACCAACGAATGACAATCATGACAAGACCTACACCACATGGTGGAACATCGTGAAACCAAAAAACAAAACTAAGACCCAAGAACCACAAACCAAAACCAAAACCTAACCCTCTCCACGGTAAGATCTACCTCCTCCCCCCTTACCACTACAGGACCCTCCCTCTCCATCTCCATCCCCAGCGTCCTCCCGTCCATACAAAACCTCACCCCTAGCTCCCAGCCAACGTCCCACCCAATCCTCACAAAACTCACAGAACATCCACTCCAACAACCCAACCGCACCTCTTATGATTCACCTATACACCCAAGCACCCCTCCCTACCTATCTATTACAACACCTCTTAGGGAATAAAAAAGAATTCACCAATGCTTAAAACGTTATTTTAGCCCTATACTAGCGATAAGGAGGGTCCCAGGACAGGACATCGAAGACGGGGCTTCCCTAGACGGAAGATAGCCGTGAGGTTTTGCAACGATCATCGGTCTGTATGACAGTGAAGGGAAGCGAGCGGGGCTTCCATTGTTGCAGTGATGTCTTTTTTTAGCGGAGTGGGCGTAAATGAGGTGGCGAAGCTGCGGGTTGGGGAAGGAAAGGAAAGGAAGGAAAGGAAAGGAAAGGAAAGGAAAGGAAAGGAAAGGAAAGGAAAGGAAAGGAGGAAGAGGTAGAGGTTGTCGGCGCCTAATGAAGACGAACGTACTCTGCATGTTGCGATAGCATATAGTAAGGAACATAGGTTGGGTTAGCAATGTATTACTCCGCTAGGAAGCTCGGATGCGTTTATAGTGTGTGGACGATATGTTGAACGTAGTTGGGACTACTTTATGGGCAAGACGGGAGCTGACGGTTGCTTGGGATAGCATTGTGTTCTTGTCAGTAGTCTAGTAGTACTAGTAAAAGCTCTTCATCGTTTACAGGCTTAAGCACAGAGAATGAAGTTGTAATTGCCCGCTCCTGATGTTATTGTTACACAATAGGGTTCGATTTGTATTTCAGCCAGGGGGTACACAACGAGAGAGAGATCTATGATTAACAGCCAAGCCAGCGTGTGACTTTCCGCCACGAAACACACTGTTGAAACATTTTTACCCACTGAAGCAATCAAGCACCAGTCACACCTCAAGCTCCTCCCATTGTTGTGACAGTATTACACGCCATCCCCAGGTCATCTCGTCACCATATCCGTAGTTCTCACCATGTCCGTACCACACTCTCTTCTCATCCACCGATCCCCGTTATCACGCCCGGGCAGTGCGGAAGATCTAGCTGCTGTAGCTGCTGAGAAGCGGATCTTCCCTGCGGACCTCGCTTTCGAGCGACTGATGTACCGGTGCGGGATCGGAAGTAGGTGCGTTGGGGAAGTTGCTCTGGCTGAGGAGAGGATCACTGCCACGCACGTCTGACTCCAACTTTTGATGAAGGGGTGCAGTGGGGCTGCGTCCGCTGGCGATGGGATCGCTTGGTTGAATGCTGCTGTGTTGGATACCGCTCTGATGGATACCGCTTTGTTGGATACCGCTTTGATGGATACCGCTCTGATAGATACCGCTCTGTTGGCTACCGCTCTGTTGGCTACCGCTCTGTTGGACACCGCTTTGTTGGGGTTGGTTCTGGGTCGAGCTAGAGGTACGCATGCTGGAGCCAGCAGCTGAAGCTCGTCGAGATGCAGTGCCCATGAGTTCCTGTGCCTTCGCAGAATAGTCGTGAGCGTATTTCTGCGCCACTTCGGTAGCTTTCTGGGCTTGCTGAGAAGTGATGTCCTTGATCTGATGAGTTTGCTGGGTGATGACCTCAGACATGTGATGCATCTGTGCGTCGATTGTCTCCTTGTTCTGGATGTAAACGAGGGGAACGAAGTAGACCATAGTCGTGCCGATGAGGATAAGACCCCAAAGAGGAACGAATTTGACAAGCCAATAGGAGGTGAAGGCGGTAAGGAAAGCCTATATGGTAAAATAGTTAGAGGCAGTGTACTCAGAACACGATGATGTTAATTAACTTACGGCGATTGTCGCGTAGATGTTCTCGGCAAACACGATCCTTTGGGCCTCAATCACGAAGAAGTTGATGAACTGCTCAAGATCGTCCGTCATGCGTTGGAGAGATTCGCGAGGAACAACATAGTACTTCCTTGGCCTCATTTGTGACACAAAGCCATTGCCAAAGATAAGCTTCCCAGCCAGCTCAGCGGTAGCAGTTGCTGTGATCAATCAGCCAATGTGCCTACTGCATGAATGTGCATCAGACCCACCTCCAAGGACGTAAGCTGACATCTTGAAGAAGTAGCGAACGATAGGGAAGTAACGGAAGAGGAAGATGGTTACAATCGTGGCTAAGTAGGTGAGGCCTGTGGCACGAGGGTTCTGCCACTGTTTCTCGTCAGTAGATCCTCTCCAAGACTTATGATTTCCACTCACGCTTAGCAGATTGTAAAACATTGAGTGGTAATCTGTACACCGTGTCAGCTTCGCATTAATTCAGAGTCTCGTCCAACGCACGTGTCAGCTCCTGTCCAGTGGCAGTCTGCTGGTCCGGCTTTTGGCGAGAATTGGCAAGGTTGGAGAACTCATTCGAGGTCTTGGCAGCTTGGTTTCTGACATTGTCGGCGACGGGCCCTACGCGGTGTCAATAGCTGATTGTGAGAAGTGTTGGAGTTGTTGAGTCTGTGTCTTCGGTCAGCTCGCGTATCCGGCGTTGACAGGAGTTGTATTGTGACACTTACCCTACCCTGCGTGAATGTATTCTTGACGTTCTGCGTAGCAGGATGATTGCGGATAGAGTCCATGGTTGATTGAGCAGCTGTAACGTGTCAGTCATGGCACGCCATAACGGTGCGGTACCATGGCGCGGAAGACTGCTTTCAGTTAGCACTAGTTGGCCTGAGCCACGGGTTGTCACGACGTTGAACTCACCTCACTGCCCATGGCGCTGTCCTTCATGTTCTGCATGCTCGACATGGAGCTGTTACCGTTGACCGAGCCGTATTCACGGTTGGAGGGTGCTGAAGGGTCAAGGTTGGGGTATTCGGGAGTGTTGAGCTCGACTTGCGGCGGCTTGTCGGACATGGTGGGCGTGATTGCGTCACGTAAGAATGAGAAGTGCTGAAGGTTGTTTCAGAGAAGGGAGAGAGTCAATCACTACTATGCTGTGATCAGAGTAGTGAATGCAGTGCTTGACAGACGAGGAGGAAGATGAAGAAGTAGAAGAAAGTTGTTGTTGTCGTGTCAAGAAGAAGGGGGTGAGGCAGCCGCTGCAGGTTTTCAAACCGGAAGGCCGTTGCCCGTTCCAAGATTCCCTGCTTGGCGCGCGTTGCTCTTTCCGCCCGCGTAATCGTCATCGCCCCTTCCAAGCTCAACTGCATCACCCTTACACAATGCACGATAAGATACTTGGCCATGAAGAATTGCTATACCATACGTACCATGCTACAGCTACAGTATAAACCTATAGTAGATACCTGGTAATACTTGCTTCCATGCTTTCTAACCAATACGCTTGGAATTCGATGAAATGCATCGTGATATTCGAATTGATCGCTTGCATGTGATAAGGGGCGAGCGCCGTTATCACAAGACGGTTGTTTTGACCGTCTCCGCAACCATACCATCTTCTATACTCCGTACTACTATAGGAATTTAGAGAAAATCTCAGCACCTAGCAAAATACTACACTTGTAATGCTGTCAATGTTTGTTTCAAACAGTTGACTACTTAAAAGATGTGATTTCTGTACCTATGCATGTTTGCCTTCGTAAACAAACGCCTCCCGCATCAGGCTCCTGCCAAGCCTCGACCAGAATCAGATTGAAAGTGCCCGTGCCCAACCCGGATTGTGTAGGACCCAAGGGCCAAAAGTGAAAAGGTATTCACGCATTCAAACATTGCTCATCAGTCTGCATTAACTTCCTCCACTTCCCTCCCCACCACCAACGAACCTCCACCCCCCTTCCCTCTCCATCCTCTCCCTAGCCTCCCTATCCCTCCTCCTCTCCTCCTCCGTCACCCTATCCCCCCGATCCCACACCGCACTACTGGTCCTCTGCCTGAACCTCTTCAGCCTTTCCGGATTCCCCTTGAACATCTCCTCCATCTGCAGCGGCGCAATCGGTCCAAACACGCTTTGCGGATCCACCAATTGCTGCTGTGTTAATAACTCTCGGAGAGCTGGGGAGGCAGCCCACGACGGCGCGCGGAAGCCGCCGGAGTTTTCGTCCTCGTCGTCATCTTCGTCTTCCGAGTCGGTAGCGATCTCGGGGAGGGATATGCTGTCGCCTTGGGGGTAGGACGGGGATGATTTTGCTGTGTTGGGTTGCTGGTGCTGAGATGAGGAGGCGACGGGAGTTTTGTGTGGTAGTGTGTTCTGCGGCGGATTACTTATTTCGGCAAATGGTATTTTGGCGTTTGAGAACTTCGCCATGTCGTTGGGATGGGACGCTTTGAGCTGGCTTATCGAATGCTGTGTGCTTATGGCCGTCTTGAGCATCGACGGTGGAGGATTGCCTTGTGCTGAAGCAGCCATATATCCATGTTGAAACTTGGCAGCCATATTGTTACGGATATGAGATAGGCGGATCGGAGGAGCCATCGTGGGTCGCGTCTCAGGCTCCTCGCAGTCTTCCTCATCTGTTCTCCGCCGCTTTGCATCGTTCTGCTGAAATGAGGGTCCCAGCCTCTGCATAGTCGGTCGAGGCGCAGGTAGCTCGTCTGGATCAGCTTGAAACGCCCGCTTCGGAGGCTTGGCAGGATTGATCGGTGGCTGTGGGACTGGCCTATTGACTTCTTGTAAGGTATTCATTCTTGAGGGTGGTCGGACTCCTCCCAGGTCTGCGCGGGGGTGAGGCGCTTGCGATTGTTGTCGCTCCTGTTGCAGAGCGTTCGACTTGCCTTATTAGCTCTATTCTGGACCCGAGAAGTTCGGTACTCACAAGTTCATTAGTCTGCTTTGCCTTCGCAACAGCAGCTTGACTGCGCTGCTGCTCAACCTTCTTGGCCAGTTCTAGTCTACGCTGCTCAACTGCTTGCTTTTGAGCCACCTTCTTCGCTTCCAGTTGACGCTGTTGCTCAGCTGCTTTTCGCTGTTCTTCCGCTTTCCGCTCTTCTTCCTGCTTTGCAGCTCGTTTCCGCTCAAGCTCACGCTTCTGGTCTGCCTTGCGTTGCGCTTCCCGCTCGTCCTGGAAGCTTAATTAGCAGTGAGCGCCTGGTGGAGACCGCAATACGTACTTGTTCCTTTTTTCTCGCTGCGGCTTCCAGCGCCTTCGGCTTCGCTGTGGTGGATGTGGTTGGGTTCTTGGAGTTGGCTGGCGGGACGGCACTATGCAGAGAGGTGCTGCTTCCTGTTCCTGCCAGCGAAGTGTATTTCGGAGGTGGCGGTGGTGCAAGGGAGTCATGCAAGGATGCTGAAAGTGTCGTGTTTGAAGATTGTAGCTGACCAAGCTTTCATTAAGTCAGTATTAAGGATGATAACCTTGCTGGGAAAAACAAACTCTTTGTGACGCAACTCTAATTGACACCGGCGCAGGTTTGACTTTGTGTGATACTTCTCTCGTTGGCTTGACCGGTCGCCGCAGGCCTGTGGGCTTCTGCAGGTTGTTCTTCGGAGGCGGTGGTGGAGGCATGTCCATGGTATCACTGGTGTTACCGTCTGAGATCACCCTCTCCTGAGTTTCTAGCGGGTTCTTTTGCGGCTTTGAAGGCGCGGCTTGCTGGCATTGTTGCTCAGTATCCTTTCTAGCATTACCAGCAGCACGTTGTTTCTCGGCTGCTTCCGCTTCCTGCCTTTTCTGCTCTCGCTCAGCCGAACTGCGAGTTTTTCGCCCTTCTCCACCTTTACCAATGTTGCCAAAAATCGATGGAGGCCGGTCTGCATTTTGTGAAGCCTTGTGGACGTCTGGATATAGCTCTTCCTCCTCCTTGCTTATCAGTGACTCTTTGCTATTGAGACGAGACGGAGACTGAGAAAGCGCTTCAAGCTTCGCCTGAGCGCTTACACCAGCACTGCTTGCGAAGATACCCTTGGCAGACTTGAGAACCGAGTAAAGTTTTGCCTTAGACGCACTCAAAGGCCCATCCCCGTGACGCTTGCCAGGTGAGCCCGCAGGAGTGGTAGAATCATGTACGCCCACAGAGCCTACTAGGTTTGGGTGCGACTTTGAGATTATGTTCTTTTGTGTCTCGAAGATTGAAGGCGTTGTTTTCGACGTAAGTATAGAAGCTGACGTTGATTTTGTTCGACTTAGTTCAGCAGAGTTTGGTAGTCCTGGCTTCGAAACTGCGTAGTCTCGTTGTTCAGCATCCATAGGTCGATCTTTTCTCGTCGGATGGACTAGCTGATCTATTCCCCTGGACGAGTTTTGGTCTGAAGAGCGGATATTGTCGCCTGGTGCAAGTTCATTTGCCTTGATTGGAGCAATCCAGTCACCATCATCGTCGCCAGCAAGTTCCGCTGGCTCTTTCTCATTCGACGTTCCCAATATGGTAGGTTCGGTGTCGTTAGCGATTGCATTCTCGATTACAGGGAGTTGCGGATACATTGGCGCTGTAGATGTAAGACTAGTCGGAATAGATTTTGATAGCCGGGGTGCCTGCGATTGCCCTAACATTGTTATTCGCTCATGAAGGCGCTGAGTCGAGGTTTTATTGTGCAGTCTGGTTGTCTCCGACTCTTCACGAGAGATGGCCGGCCGCGCCTCGTCATTATCCACACTATCAGCATCCTGGTGTGCGCTAGTCGCCGGTTTATGCTGTCCACCACCCAAGCTTTTGCCTAAAGAATAACCACCCAGCTGGCTGGTCCGGCCCATTATGCTCGGCTGTTCCAGCTGACTCGTTCTCGATGCACGCGCGCCCATGCTTCGTTTTGCTGGAAGTGGCTCTCGTGCTGGCAGGGAAGCAAAGGTCAAACTGCTTTTCCGGACCAAAAGCCTGTCAGGTGTTGACCCGTCCGAAGATGACTGGCTATCTTCATCTCCCGGTTGTGTTCGTTTTGGCGAGCTATCCTCATTTCCTAGACGCGTGGACTGTGATGGACCGTCTATCAAAGGCTCCATTGTAGTAGTGAAACCAGGTCTTACATTCCCAGTTAGTTCTTTCTCGTGTGCAGAACCGTTCGGCTCCACCGACAGCCCCTGTTCTACCATTCTGTCGCCTGCACTGTGATAGGCATCCGGTAGAGCCACCTCTGTATCATCTTCTGTATCATCTTCATCTTCCTGAGCCGCTTCCACCGATGGGTCCGTGTTCAGTGCCTCTTTTGCGGAGACGAACGAGACTTCAGAGACTCTAGGCTCTGCCATTGGATTCGCGTGGGGTACAGTCGGTGAAGCAGGCTTGCGTGGAGATGCTTGCTGTTGTTTAGTCGGTGAAAGATAGATTGTCTTCTGGGTCGGTCCGTCCACGTCCATCTCATCTTCAGTCATTCCGTGATATCCAGAGTCTGTATTTTCCTTTCCAACACCAATAGACCATCGTGAAGGCGCTTGTGCGGGTTGATGCGCATCTACAGGATCTTCGGCTACTTTGAATTGCACGGTTTGTTTGTGTGAATGCGGGCTTCGAGAAGGGCTTCGCGGAGGTTGTTGAGGAGTGGGAGCAAATATGTCTGTAAGTGGCTGTGCGATGATCAGTTGGTGCTCATTGTATGCATCTGTTTGGGAGTTGTCCTACGGCTCGAGTTTCCCATGGATTCCGCTTTTGCGCCGTCCGCGGTGTCTTCCCTCGCAGCTTCCCAGGTGTTTTGAAGATCTCAGCGACATCGCTAACAAACGCGTTAGCGCTCAGAAGTCCGTAAAGGCCGGTTTAGAATTTACAATTGTTCCCGGTCAAAGATTTCCGCCATGTGCTCGTTCAGCCAGTCCAGCTCATTGCGGGCAGATAATGTAAAGTCTTCCAGCTCTTGACTGACGAACTGGTCGGCCTGCTCCCTTTCCTCCAGAATCCACGGCACCGACCCGATCGGCTGAGATTTCAAACGTGAAGCGGCCATTCTAAAAATGCGAGAAAACGATCGTTGTGACGCGGTACCCGAGTTGACCACAGCGGCGATTGAAAACGCGATGTTACCTCCGCATTGGGAAGAAGGACAAGGTGAGCATGAGTCCTCGAGTTTGCAAGGAAAGAGCAACCGCGAGTCGTCCGAGTGTGTCTTGTCAAGCTTGCAATTGCTGCAGGTACATTGGAATCGAGGTGTCACTTAGAAGCAAAACAATGAGCCCTGGACGCGCTAGAGCAGCCTCTGCACGTGACTTATGCCTTACAACCACCTCTAAAACTGGAACCCATCATCCATCTTTGTTGCAATGCCGCACAATATACTGTAGCTATGGCGGATGATACTAACGGTATTTCAAGGCGTCTTATACTGTTTGTCAGCCGCGAGGCTGGCATTCTATATTCCCTATCTGCTAAGCATGTACACAGCAAGATACCAACACGATCGAGATTCAAGTGAAAGCACGTTTGGCTTCGGACTGCTTTACGGCAAATGTGGTTTCTAGACAGACAAAGTATGTAAAAAGCGGTTACTCGCTCTAGTATCTAACCAACGTCACAGGACCCTTGTAGACGTAGCGTCCCTTTAAAAAGTAGAACGCAACCGACAAAATCATTATACCAACAAACATAACAGGGGCCCAGTTGAACGTCTGCGTAGTAACGTCCTTCGTACTCGGCCAGCCGGTCCAGAACATCACAAAGAGACTGTACGCGAACGCAACAGCATTGACAGGCACCCCAAAGGAACCAAGGCTCCATCGAGCTGGAGGTAGGTCCTTTCCGCCAAGCGTCCGCTTGTAGAGTACGCAGCCGATGGATATCGTATACGTCGCCATCAGCGCCATGAGTTGCAGGGAGATGATTGCATTGAATGCCACGGTTGAACCGAGATTGATGAGAGACAGGAGAACGCAGATGGCAACGGTGAGCAATACAGAATTTCGTGGTACCGTCGCTTTGTTGATGGTGTGGACCTAACAGAACAACCGTGAGTGCTGTTTTCATGATAGGTAAAGGGAGTATTTACCTGAGCAAGCCAGCTTTGGAAAGGAAGCCCGTAGTCCCTCGCAAATGCAAACGTTTGCCTGGACGTTGACGTTGTGGAATTGATTGTCCCCGTAACAACGGGAATGAGAATAATAACAATAAGTGGTATCGCTCCTCCGTACGATGCGTTTTTTAGCATGTAGAGGATGGCGTAGCCGCTCGCATTGATGTCTGGATTCAAAAGGTCGTCGATGTTCGTGATGGCGAAGAGGAACGTGACTAGCATTATGAATCCCACAAGCCCGTTCAAGAAAAAGCTCCACATCATTGCTCGGGGGACTGATTTGGAAGCCGTTTTGACCTCTTCAGAGAGATGAGCCGCGGAGTCGGACACTGTTGCTACATTAGTAAGGCAAGTGGGTTCAGGACTCGGGACGACCAACGAATTAGAAAGTAAACAGCTGTAATCTGGCCGACCATAAGACTTAAGCCTGTATTTTCCCATCCACCATTGGTGGTAAAGTGAGTAAAAACCTCTTTCGCTGGTGGGTGTGGTGCGAGAACCCAGAGGACTACCACGATTGCAATCCACCCGAGGCCGTGAGGGATGACCATCAACATCTGCATCCGTGGGATGTGATCCGCAGTTACCGTGTTCACCAGGCCATCAAGAGCTGCTATAGCTATGGCGAAAAGTGTTCCTTGCCAGTGTGTGGGTACATAGGATGGTCGATAAGTCACAATAACACCCTGTATGAGCGTTCCGCTGAGAAAAGTTCCGCCTGCGGTACCAGCTTGCCAGGACAGCGTAGCTAGCCAACCTGGAATGCGTCAGAACAGCTTATCGTTATTACGTAAGCTGCTCACCTGATGCATAGCTAAGGATCAGCTGGTATTTGGGGGGAGCGAATTCAGAGACCCTGTATCTTTGTTATTACTTGGGGGATTGTCACAGCAGGCCCACTGCTCCTACCAGTGATACTGTCCACCGCTGGTGGGAGCCCTAGAATACATCAGCAAGGTGTTATTCCAGACTCCAGTAGACAGGCTCCCACTTACATGCTCGCCATCTCCGCCAACGACATGACAATGGGTACGAATCCAATAAATGTCCATATATAGGACCAAAATAAGCCAGCCAGTCCACCGTTGACCAGCCCTCCTGCGTTTGCACTGGAGACGATTAACATGGCTGCCGGTCAAAGCCCAAAATCCGGTATTCACGCACATCAGTACTATTTCCCACGTTGCTTGTATCATGGAGGTGAAGCATATCATTGAAGACAGGCGGAAGATCCTCTGTTCCAGGCTTAGTTCCGACTTCTGCGCTGGGATGCAAGTACCGACTTTGAATTGTTGCTCCTTGCCCATCCGATACATGTCCGTAGCATCAGTAGCTGTAACATTGATCTCGGGTTCCACATCCTTGACATCGTCGTGGTACATGACCTTTCTTTCTTGGGCGTCACCAGGTTTGGATTCCTGGATGAGAGACATGGTGTTGCTGGGTTTACTCTACAGTGCCCTCGTATAGTGTATAGCAATGGGAGAGTCAAAGTGATGGAGAGCAGACTGGAGAAGGAAAGTGAAGAGGTAATCCAGCCTTCAAAGCCGCGGAGGGAGCATGAACTTGCGGTGGAGTATGCACGTTCAGATGACAACTGGAGCAACGGCCGCCAGGAAACGCAGTAGACCTAGTGCTTACGCCTTCACCTTGCAGTGTTGCTCCGAGGGATTATTGTAGCTAGAGCAATCGATGTAAGGCACAGCACAAGGGGATGAGATACTAGCGTTGCCTTGAGAGTTCTGAAGGATGTACGGTAGTCACAGTTCTAGGCAGGGTCTTTGGAAGTTGCCGGTCACGGGCTATTTTAGGGTTGTAGCTCTTGCATTTGCCTACTCTACTCTAACGCAGATTCCGGTCTGTAAAGCTGACCTTCGACCATAATGAACGAGATTCAGCTCTTGCGGTTACTCCTCCTCCGCTTGCTTCGCATTATAGCCTGAGTGCTGGCTTTGATTGCAACTGCTTATGGAGCGGAACAATCTTTGATTGCTACGTTTGCTGCTATGTGAACTAGCGGTAAAGAAGCTCCATCTCGCAGGCTGATACCTTGCCTACATGTTGGTGCCCATGGTGGTGGCAGCGATCAGCGGGAGACGGGACGGGATCGCCCAAAAGGGTTTCATCTTGCGGGCAACCTTGGAACTGCCCACACGTGTACGGAAGTAACCTACGGAAATACTCATGGATAGAGAAACCCTGATTCCACACCATGGCACGAATACCACATGGCTGGGGAACGCGCACAAGCGCATTACTAATAGGTAGGCTTGCTACCTAGGTACCTGAAGGTAGGTAGCCTTTCAACATTCAACTTTGGCGCTGAGACGACCCACTGGTGCTGAAGTCGCTCTCTGAGCAGAAAGATAGCTACGGACTATTTTTGACTCGGGCACAACTTAACCCTTTAAATACGAGGGCGTTGGAGACCAAGCCGCCCAGTAGCGGCCTATTTGGTGAGAACTGTGGAAGTGTTGAAGCCACCGGATTTCCAACGCGCCCGCTTCAGCAGTGATGTACAAGTTATTGCGGAGCGGGTTGCAAAAGATCTGTAGCCGCATGCTGGCAACCTCCATTGTTTATTAACAATGGAGTACCTCCCTTTCTAACAGAATGCTCCTGGTGGTATCAGCCGTGCCTCGTTTGAAGTTTTCTTGGTGAATGTTCATTGGCCATGGTCTTGGTTGACAAGACATTCGAGACTCTCACAGCTGGATCCCAAGAAGCGAACCTATGGATAGTGACGGTACCTACTGTTCGTATGCTTTAACACTAGGCGCTTGTCATGGTAACTCTGGTGAAAAGCCTGAAAGAAATATGAGCACTGTCAACGGATCGCAGCTAGTAGGAATTGGAAGGGTATAGTTGAAAGCTGGTTACTGTAATTCCCCACTGGTCTAGTATCATGCTAACTTTATTGGCGAACACTCAGACGGTCTAAATCAGAACGCTCTACACCACCAAATGTGCGACGAGTCCCATGTTTGAGCGTCTGTTTCGACTGCAATCGTCTCTTTGAGCGTCGACGAAACTGATATGGCGGCAGGGTAGCAATTGGAGTTATTGGTCGAAGCAGAAATGAAGCGTCTCCTCTAACCTCAGGATATTGAGAAAGGGATCTTTATGCCTTTACTGCTGATAAGGCATTGTTAGTCGGCTAGCTGATATCCTTAGGCTAAGCCTGGACGGACAAAGGATATAAGTTGCAGTGTAAGAAGTAAGTTATCTGTACATGGATGGCAGAGGAGCTTTGTTTTCCACTTCGATCGAAGATAGTTTGCTTGTGTATGTGTGTATGTATGTATGTAAATCTCTGTTTCGTGGATTGATTCTCATCTCTCTTCCAAGTCGGATCTGCAATCATACTTGAATCCGACAAATATCTTCAGCTCCTGTCAGTGGTATCGAAAGAACGAGCGAAAGCAATGGGAAATGATGCCTGTGATACTGAGTGACCAAAATAGGAAAAGAAGTAAACACTGGAAGTAAAGGAGCATCCGCATGCCGGCTACTAGGACGGACTCGCGCTCGAGCTCCCAGTAGCACTCACTAACGCTGATGTAAGCATCGAATCCACATCCGTTGTAGCAGCCGTCACACTTGACACAAGCGCCGTCGACCGACTACTGCCCGTACTCGACGCACTCGCCACACTCCTCAAGCTCGACGCCGCCACACTGCCCGTCGAGCTCACCGTCCCATTGGCCCCACCCGTCCCATTCCTCCCCGCATAATCCAAACTCACCAGTTTTGCCGCAATCTGCCCATTATTCCCGACCGACGGATTCGCACTCGTCGCGTTCTTCAACCAGCAGTTACTCCTATACGCGCCCCACCAGTACGCGACGCCGTCGTTCCAGACCGCCACCGCGCAGGCGCCGGGGCCGAAGTAGTAGTTCCACTGGCTGCAGGCCTCGATGCACATCTCCATAGAGTAGGCCATGAGGCCGATGAGGTCGCCGACGGTGCCGTTGCCGTTTGAGGCGGGCTTGTTGGAGGGGTGGTCGACGCCGCAGTCGGTGATGAATTGCTGGCCGGAGCCGGCGGTGTAGGAGGTGACGGCGCAGTTGAGGTAGGCGGTTTTGATCCCGTCGGGGCCGGGGAGAGTGTAGTTGGCTGTGTCGACGGTAAGGGCGGGGTCGTTTGTGGTGCCATTGCTGGCTGCCATGCAGCTGCAGTGTGTTAGACGTGCGGTGATCGGTTGTTATTGGGGGTTGGAGACGTACCTTTCTCTGGCATGGCGAACTGCTGCCGTGCCCCCAACACCTCCGCCTATTGCTGCGGCAAGTATAACGACGAAAAGGGCGATAGCAAGACATGTACTTGTCGTCTTTGAACCCCACCATCCCCCATGGGACTGAGGCGTGTCAGAGGAGGCATAGGGATCTGAAGAAGTCGAATATCCACGCTGCAGTTGAGAGTACTGCTGATACATTTCAGACTCCTTTGGCGCAGGGTTGTACTCCAGGTCAGATCCGGGCGTAGGGTGGAGCCCGTCATCGTCTGTAAAGACGATCTTGTTGTTGGACATGTTGGACATGTTGGATTAAGATTTCTAGATATGAAGTGGTCTTTGCCCAAACACTAACCGGGCGCTACGGCACAGTAACATAGGATTGACTCGCCGCGGTTCGACGATGCAACGCGAAGAGCGGACCTGGCAACTGGACATAGGATGGAGAAGGTTTTCATAGATTGGTAATTATCGAGGGCACAGCCTCGTTGCAGGCATTCTTTAGTGTTCCCATGCACTGGACCCGGCTGTAAGCAGGTCAGCGTGGTCCGGCGCAAAAGTCATGCTGCCGCCGCGCGAAGGATCAAGCCAGACGTTTCAGCGTGTTCCTGAGATAAGGCGCTTGTGTTCTAGGCTGGCCGTTGTCCCATGTGCATGGCCAATAGCCGGTTGTTGCGATTGGTTTACGAGTCGTTGTAGATCATGGCGTAGGTCTAGGTACGCACGTAAGTAGGTACATGTACTATGGTAGGTAGGATGACCCTGAAAATAATGGAGGCGTGATGCTTTGAGGTTCGGCGAGGCAGTGCCAAAGATAGAATGAAAGATTCCATTCTGTCCAATCGCGAAGGTGGAGGGATGCGCTGGAGAAGAAGCTGAGGGTGCGGAGGATGCGGAGGATGCGCTACGGGAGCGGGCCAATCCTTCAAGAAGCTTGGGACAACGCCAACACGGACGGAGAATGCCCGGTATGCATGCTTATCACGGTTAGTACTACAAGTGCGGAGGCCTGCAGCGAACAGCTCTACGTCTGACACACTTCGGTAGAAGCTCTCAGTGTCGTGCGTTTCGATTTTGGATATCCGCAGTATGATTTCAGATATAGGATCCCAAAGGTAGGAGAGCACTACAAAACTCGAGCATTGTGATGAATCTGTGGGACGCCATTAAACTCACTACGGTGACATTCAGCGCCAGGGTTTCGAGAAGTGCCCAAATCTAATAGCATCCTATAACAATCTGTCGAGCATCTAAAAGAAGACACACTTCCTTTGTTCATTCTTGATTCTCTTATACCCATTCACGGATTGCTCGTATCACTGTGTCCCCGCACAGAGCGATCCCGCTATGTTATTTCTTCCTATCTCGCAACGTTCACGACAGCCAGCTATCTCTGACTCCGTCTGTTCTCGGCCCATTCTTATTTCACTTTCTGTCCACTACAATGCAATAGCAGCACAGCAACTATTCACCTCCATAGCCACCCGCGTCTCTATCGACTTATACAACCTTACCTTCGTTGACCATGTCAGCATTGTTGTTGAGCACAGACATTATCTCAAGCGCCATTCCCTCTCCGAAGTCTTCGCCCTATTTTGCTCTATAAAACCAATCGCGCGACGAGGGATTATTAGGGAAAAAATCGGCGTGTACATTAATGTATTGCTAGATCAGCAAGATACTCTGCGTGTAGTATCGACCGCAAAAGCATGGGAATATACTGTGGCAGGGACTTGAGAAAGCCACGCACAAGCATAATCCAAGTGGAGATCAACTACCGTGACGTTAGCAGCGGGGGTACAAAGAATGCTTCTCCTGATGATGCCCAAGCTTAGTGATGGCGCTCATCACAGCCTTTGGGCAGGTGTCCTTGATATCACTACGTTTCTGCCGTTGCCTTCACTGTTAGCATCATCACCATCCTTACCAAATCCGTGCGTTCTTCATGGCTCATTGCCTCGAAGGAAGGGAACGTGCAGAGGCGGCAGAAGAAAGCTGCTAAAAGTCGTACGATCGAAGACATGTTGATGTGAGGAGAAGGAAGTGAGAGGGGAAGACCGGAGGGGAAACGGGGACTATAGGTTACTGGCAGGAACCCTGAGAGTCGCAGCGACGCCAAGAAAAGGATCATGTCACAAGGGCTACAAGAAGAATGCGGTTTCGAGGTCGAGCTGCACATCTACAGGGACTTCGCGCTTGCACAGTCATGCCGCTAAGGGTGCATTTGTCGCGATCGTTCGTGGCCCTTTGGGGAGCGCGGCATGATATTGAAGCAATCAGGAGTAGATGCTTGAGTATCTTTCAACGAAGATAACTGCAGTGTAGGTCTATTCAATGAAATCTACAGTTGCCTCCAATATTGTGGCCCACTAGTATTACCATCTCGCTGGCGCTATGTACACAGAACTTGGGAACGAGATAAGGCGCGCTAGTAGGTGTTGAAGCCAGAGTGTATTCGTCTCGAAGGAGAGCGTCCAGTCTGCACTGATGGGAGTGGTTCCCCATACTCAGCGGAGGTATGCTGCAAAAATCGCCCGCAGTGCATATTTCGCTCTTGCGCAAGTATTGCAAAAGTTTCCAAATGACCCACTTCAGCAATATTTTACAGCTCGAATGTAACATAACCGGTGTGGTAATAGTCATTCACTTTGCACGGTCAGCAATCGAGATGCGCCACATCTTCCATTGACATGCACACTTCAGGCTTTTCACCTCCACTGGCGTAATCCCATTAGGGATGATTACCCACCGTGCCCAGATGTTCCCGAATCCATTCCTCGACTTCTCTGCACCTGGCTAGCCACATGCGTCCCTCACCCCTCTTCTGAGCCAGATACATCGAATTACTACCTCTAGAGCCTCGGATCTCTGCACGCAATCCGTAAAGACGGATGGAAGAATAGAGCCAACAAGAAGCCGCTTGTTTCCATTGCCTTGGTAATCTCGTCAATATATGGCCTCACAAGTTCGTCCAGCGGTTGCGGTTCCTCTGGCGCTGAGTATTCCCCTTTGATCATCCGTAATAATATGCGTCGACTGCGGCCCACATAAACGGCAGAATCATGAGGGTATCTTCCGCTTCGCCCGCATTCGTGATCGCTGCTTCCTGCGCCGCCGGACTCGGATAACCTAAACCAATTTATCTACACAGCTTCAGTGTCCTCGCCCCATTGGTAACACTGCCCGGCGGTCTGAACCCTCAGTATCTCTGAACCTTTCTTCTCCTTTACCACCCTTGCCAATGAACCCTCCGATACCATTTGCCTCAAAACTTATCTGAACATTTTCCCGCTCCTCTTGCTCATCTAGCTTAACCCACGCTTCGTGCTGCCACGCATGCCATGCTACTTCGTGTCTCGCTGCCGTACTTCGATTCGAAATGAAACCACCGTAGACGCCCAGGTTCCATGGCTTGATGAAATAGGTGACGTGAATGTCGTATTTATGGAGTAAGGCAAGGGTTTGAGAGCGAAACTTTCGTTGTGACGGAGAAGTGCGACCTGATTGGTTGAGAGGACGGTCACAGGTTGCGATTGAGGTCCACCGCTTCACCTATGGTGTCGAAGGTCAAGGAGATCGCGGCCCGGGCGGAATTGGGCCACTTTGCAGTGGTGATATTGATGGCCATGCTGTTCTTTGTCAAGGACAAATTCGACGTTGGGCAGAATTTAGGCACTAGAGGCGACTGGAGATCTGAGGAGCACATACGGAACTAAACTTGCATGGATTAGGTGCGGGGTTAGTATTAAAACCTACTAGACTCAGATGTGCTTATTCAATGGTGAAGGTCTGGCTTTCTGATAGTAAAGAGAGAGACGGATCTTGTGGAAGGCGAAATCTGGGGCATTCGCGGGCGCTACATACCTAGTGTAAAAACGTGACTGGTGAAGGGCGTTTGGGATTTTTTTACATATCGCGGCCCAGTACCGACACATCGGGACCTACTACTTGAACGGTTCGGGGAAGAGCACTATGACCAAGTATAATGGTCCATAACTATGAATCTCTCAGCAACTTAGGCCAAGCACTTACATGGTCCATAGCAATCACACCTCGAATTTGATTGAGAAGCATCAGAGATGCGGTTGGATTGTATATCATCGCCTCACTTGCGCTGGCATCGATGCTCTGGTAAATTTTTCATGAATCGCCTCTCGGTATCAATATGTTGCCATTCGACCCTGCCAGCCGTCATCCCGCGGCCACACGTTTTTGACATTGTGGGTAGTACGGTCACGGCGTGAACTCGGGGGCGTTGTGTATAGGAATATCTCTGTGCCTTGTGCTACTAATAATACATGGTGGCCTTGTGCCAGATATCACACCTGGCACAGCAAGATCCAAACATGCATGTGTCAGAACTGAGACAAATGCGCTTAGAACACCGCATGTGTGTCTCACATCGCAGCCAGGAAGTCGGAGCTTTACGGTACACTGTGCTATGCATCGTTCTTCTCCGAGCGGGGCTCAAGCAAGCGACGCGCTGCCAAGACAATAGATTAAATGGCGCCCTGTCTCGACTCAGCCAGCTTTCCATCGACGCCGCCAGCCCCTACATTGAGGTTGTCATCATGAGGGTGGGCACAGCCGCGTCGCCCTCTACTGCGACCAGTGACCGTAGTAGCCTAAATGATTGAAATAATGAAGCTGGTCAGCTCACCTCACGACGAAGTACAATTCTTCAATTAGATGGCCACACTAACAGATAGGTAAGCTGCCGAATCCTTTCTGCTCGAACAGCTTCCACTGACAGTGTTGCCGTAGTATCGAGGCGTTATCGGCCAACCACGCCAACCGTGCGCCAAATTTATGGGACAAGGCTTTAAGTACCTTGGACGATGATTCCCAAAAAACACTCGCTTGCAGGCAGACAAGCAAACGTATCGTCCTTGAGGGGGCTCTCAAAGCCGCGGAAGAGAAAAAACAGCTTTGTATGCGAAAACGCTGGAAGTATAAGAAGCAGAGTGGTGAAGAAGTGATCATCCGCGATCTCTGCGAAAAGATCATTGGTTGGATCGAGAAGTTCATTGCTGTGGGTGATATAGCAATGCAGTATGATCCTAGTCATGCATCTTTACCTTGGGCAGGAGTGCGCTTCTTGTTGCAGGTCGGTCACCAAGTCTCCAAGGCGAAAGGTTTCCTAACAGCGGCAGCAGATGGCGATCAACGATAAGCAGGTGCTCGGTGCCATGACCGAAGGTCTAGAAGCAGTTGCCGGCCTGATCACACGCTACACCACGTTTGAAGTGCTCTACTTACAGACCAGCTCGGCCCTTGCTACCGAGCTAGAGGGTACCCTTGTTGCTTTGTATGCGGCGGTTTTAATCTACATCGCCAAGGCAAAGAGGTAATTCCAAGCCTCCACGACAGGTGAGCTTGTTCCAGTAAATACCGGGAAAGATGTTTGACTCTCATTCAGAACGCTTGTTCAAAAGTGCGTTCCTGTTTGGTGAGGATACGGCTTTTCGCACAATCTTAGCACGTGAGGCAAAGGTTTCTGAGTTGGCGAGACTCATCGACAGTGAGAGTGAGTTAGAGCAGCTGCAACGTGTTAGCGTTGATAAATGGCTCAGACAAGATAGAGCTCGGCAGCATTTCCGGAGAGGCGACAAAACTCTATGACCTGTTAAAGTCACTTGAGGAGCCTATCAAGCGGGCTGCAGATCAAGCATCCTTGTACATGAACAAGCTTCCAGGTATGTTATGGTGTTATTGCATTGCGTGAAACATTGCTGATAGTGCCGACTGATGCAGAGGAAAAATTCGTGACCATACTTCGCTGGCTGTCTAATGTTCCTTACGTTCAGTATCAACAGAGGCACTCCGAGATACGAATACCTGGCTCGGGAAAATGGCTCTTGGAGTCACCGCAGTACCTGCATTGGAGAAGCCCAAGCGTCTCTTCAATCTTGATGCTACATGGGATTCGTAGGGTTATGGCCTAACTCTGGATCTCATCGCTGACAAACTCTTAGAGGGGTGTGGAAAGACCATACTGGCGTAAGGTCTCTACAGAGTTCTATATTACATTGGCACTTACCATACATAGATCTACAATTGTGGATACTTTTCTCAACGAAAGCGCGACACTAGCATCGCCGGCACCGCTCGCTTACTTCTACTGCGAAAGAAATGCCTAGGAACCAGAGCGCTCAGATGTAGACGAGATTATGCGAAGCCTAATTAGACAGTTGTCCTTCTCAAGTCAGGAAATCATGGCTAGAGAAAGCATGGTCACGGAGTTTGACCGGCGCGAGACAAGCGCCAATTTAGGTGGATTTGATATCAACAAGTTACGTCTGTCGGAGTGTGTGAAGACCATGCTAGAGTTTTTGAGACTCAATCCAGCAAACATCATCATCGATGCCGTGGATGAATGCCAAGAGGACAGACGGCATGAACTCTTAGATGCACTAAATCTTCTTGTCAAGGAATCTTCAAGTGTTATAAAGATATTTCTAACAACTCGGACCGCGGGAAGCATTCTCGCGCAATGTCCTGGAGCTGAGCAAACCCAAATTCATTCTCAAGATACTCAAATTGACATGGAATGCTTTGTTCAAACTCAGGTGGATGCTGCTATCCGTGGTAATCGACTGCTGAAGGGCGACGTCTCGGACAGTTTGAGAAAAAGTCTGCTTCATGGTTTACTTGAGAATGCTAAAGAAATGTGAGCGAAACGAGCACCAAGCTGTAAGATAGTAGTGCGGCCGTGCTAAGATATCTAGGTTTCTTTGGGTCAAGCTTCAAATTACTAGTCTTTGTCGGATGACGCACGAGATCGATGTGCAACGAGCCATCGGGCGACTTTCTCAGGATACATTGGACCAGCTTTACGCTGACATCTACGGCCAGATTCTGGCAGCCGAGCCCTTTTCCCGCGACATAGCATTAAAGTTGTTTTCTTGGCTGCTCTGTGCGCACGAGCCTCTGCCTCCAGATGTATTGGTGGCCGCCGTGACCGCAGACGAGGATGGGAATTGTTTTCCAGTTACTGTTTCCAACGTTCTTGACATCTGTTTCAACTTGGTCACATTCGAGTCGCACGTTAATACGCTCCGCTTCGCGCATGCATCCGTTCAAGAATACATTGGAAGTCAGCCACATTATGCTCAAAGCAAGATCAACGCCATCGCTGCAAGTGCTTGTCTCGAAGCCTGCATTCGCGGTCCAAGCCTGGTGTCCGAACCTAATAACCAAGACGACAGCTTTTACCGCTACAGTGCTATGTACTGGCCGAAACACTATTCAGTTGTTGAAGTGGATGACCTCAGGACCCAAATCGGGAAGAAAGTATGCGAATTCGTCTTCGAGGAGGAACAGGTTGGACTATGTTGCATTGGCTGGATTGAGGACGTACGGAGATTTGCAGAGGCTTTGGAGAACCACCATCCCTTGAAAAAGGCTCTGTGCGCAGTTCCGAGCCCCAGCTGCACACCGTTATTCGCCGCCTGCGTATTTGGGCTCTCCGACCTTGTCGAACAGTTGAGTTCCTACAATCCCATAGATTGGGGTGAACGAAACGATCTTGGTGCCACAGGGCTTTACCTTGCTTCCAGACACGGTCATACGGCAGTCGTGAGATTCTCAATCAAACAAGGCGCGGATGTCAATTTAGAAGGCGGCAAATACGGCAACTCTTTGCAAGCCGCCTGCTTCGGAGGACATATGGACACTGTGCGCCAGCTGCTCGAATGCGGTGCTGATCCCATGGCGCCTGGGCTGCTTGGGAACGCTCTATTGGCGGCACTTTGGGGAGATCATGAAGACGTTGCACGGTTCCTCGTGGAAACCAATTTTCGAATCCCTACCCAGGATGCTTACGTTACAGCTGTGGATTGTGCTGCACAAGCCGGATTTCAGAGCGTTGTGAGCGCTTTGCAGAAGAAGTATGCCAACGAATTTGTGCAGGACGAATCAACGCCTACCAGGGCAGTACAAGCGGCTGTGTTGAAAGGTCAACAGGGCGTTCTCAATCGGCTTCTCGCGGATCCTCACGGTATCTCGGAGGATATCTTAAACAAAGCTCTGCAAGCAGCTGCGCTTGGAGGACATGATTCAATGGTGAAGGCTTTATTGCGGAAAGGGGCGCAGATTGAGGCAAAAGGTCGTTTCGGAAGCCCACTCCGAGCAGCGGCCCTGACGGGTATGACATCCACTGCCAGGTTGCTGCTTGATAGTGGCGCCAAAGTGAGTGGAAGCGGCGCCCTGCAAGCCGCGGCTCTGAAAGGGCACACTTCCATGGTAGATTTGCTAGTGCATGAAGGCGGAGATGCTAATGAGCAAAGCGGGTACTTTGGTAATGCGCTGCAGGCGGCAGCTTTCCGTGGCCACTTAAAGATCGTGGAACTTTTGTTAAACGCAGGAGCGGACGTACATACATGCGGATTGTTCAAAGACGCCTTCCAAGCCGCCACCGAAGGCGGCCAAGAGACGGTAGTACGACAGCTTCTCGACAGGGGCTACTCTGTCCGAATGCCTGTAATGGTGCTTTGTGCAGGGGGGCATGCAAAGTACACAGAAAGAAAGAAAACCCCAAGCAAAGGCACATTACGCGCGATATCTTCAAGCAGAGTCAAGACAATTGATCACACGAGTATTGGAACAGTTGCACTCAACACGGCTTTTGAGCATAATAGCTTTCGTGATTACGTCGATGATATCGATGCTTTGTCCGATGGCGAAACGCAAATATCAAGCGAAAAGAAGCCATATCGGAGTTCTTGGGGCGCTGACCCGGACACCAATTTTTTTCTAGCAGCAGCCGCAACAAAAGGGTATACGTCCCTTGTGCAATTACTGCTGAAGCAACGTGGTGTTCTTCGGATTGGCTATGGGGATTTTGAGCAAGCAGTGGAACAGGCATCTGGCAATGGTCACATTGACGTACTCAGACTTCTGCTCGCTACCAGTAGCGACTGTTTCCCTTACTTGAAGAAGGCCATGGCCGCAGCCGTATCGCAGGGCCATCTGGAAGTTGTGGAGTGGTTATCTACGCTACCGAACACGTCAGACCTTAAGGTACGGCTATATCGAACAGCAGCTCTTGAGGCTTCTGCTCGAGGCCAAGAGTTAATTGTTTCATTCGCGCTTCAAAACTTGATAATGACGCATCCTTTGATATAAGATCCGATTTCCGCAGACTCACCTTGCTTGAAGCTGCAGGTAATGGTCAAAACGGAGTTGTTAGATTGCTCCTCAAAGCTGACACTGATCTAGAAGCTGTTGAATCAGAGACCTGCTTCGACCCTATCGAGCGAAGACTTAGAGGCGTAGGAGGACGCACGTTCAAGCAAAGCCCACTGTTCGCCGCTGCCAGCAACGGCCACGAGAGTACAGTTCGATTGCTTCTTGCGGAAGCCTGTGCTCCAGTGTCACCCAACGAGTTAGCTATCGCGCTGAAGAACGCCTGCAACCTGGGGTATGAGCGGATTGTAGCATGCATCCTCGAATGTGATAATCAGCGGCACATCAACGTTGAAGAGTACGAGAAAGCCATTATCGCCGCGTCAAAGATCGGAAACGAATATATCGTACGCCTCCCGTTGAGCAGCATGTCCAATCCTTTGAACCCGCGAGCCCTTGGAGTCGCACTTTTCTACGTCGCTGGTAATGGCCGTCGAGGTCTTGTGAAGATGTTGCTGACTGAGAAGACTCTAATGAGAAGTGGTAATGACATGTTTACTGCGGCTCTGCATATTGCTGCGAACAATGGCCATAATGACGTTGTGGCTATGCTACTCGAGGAGGACATGGACGTTAATATGCCTTGGAGAAGCTCTGAAGTTAGTTTCCCTGAGTTCGAGGATCTGGACCCCAAACACAAGATCCGCCATCGATTTGGAAATATAAGATGTGGCAATGCTCTACATGCAGCCATGTTTGGGTTTTACCGCTTTGCAGATCACGATTTGTGGCACGACGGAAGAGGGTGGCAAGAAAGTGATTTGAGCGGACAGGAGGCCACTGTGCAACTCTTACTCGATCGAGGCGCTGAAGTAAATGCGCAAACCGCGGAGTCTGACTTCCCATTGCATATAGCCGCCGCATGTTGCTCTGAATCGGTTGTGGAAGCTTTGATTCGTTCTGGTGCCAATGTCAATGCATCAGGTGGAAGATACGGAACAGCGCTCCGGGCTGCGGTAATGCGGACCCTTTCAGGAGCGCCCGTCATAAAGATGCTGCTCGAACATGGCGCTCAAATCCATGGACCGGGCAGTGGACAAGGTTCTGCACTAGAAGCAGCTCTTGAGCGGTTTAAGTCTCCTGACGGTCGATTCCGACACCGACCGGCCATTCAGACCGTACTTGATAACGGTCTTGGAGCAGTTGTTAGAGTTCTTCTAGATCAACAGCCCCGGCTTAAGGCGGAAGGCGAGCAGTACGGCTTGCTGCTGGTGATGGCGGCTACTATTGGACATCAAGATTATGTGAACTTTTTGTTGCAAAGGCATGTAGATGTCAACTTCAAGGCACCGGGTGTCGACTGCGCGACAGTGGTGGCACACTCTCGGGAGTGGGAATATTGCAAACCTGGCAATGCACTCCAAGCAGCTGCTACGTCTGGGAATTGTGCATTAGTGGAGTTGCTCCTTCAGTACGGCGCGGACCCTGACATAAAGGGGGGAGCACACGACACTGCTTTGCACGCCGCTGTTCTAGGCGGTCATCATAACGTCGTGCGGACGTTGCTAGCTGCCGGAGCTAATGTCAATGCGGATCTGTGCTACCCGGGCCATATTCTGTTCACCGCTTGCGAGTCTGGTGACTGTGCTATGGTAGAGCTGCTTTTGAAGGCTGGCGCAAACGTAAACATCTCAGGGAAAAGATCCAGGGAGGATCTACCATTGCAACCCGAAGACGCGACTCCTCTGCACAGGGCTGTCTCGAAGAGCTTCGAAACGATCGTGAAAGTACTGCTTTCACGCGGTGCAGAGATCGATAAGAAGGTTTATGGGCTTGGAAAAGCTGCTTCAAAGGGGATACAAGCTGAAGCAAAGGCTGTACGTGCAGGCTTCGCAATTATCGATGAACAGGCCGATAATTCTGGTACTGTCTTACAATTAGCTTGCAGTCGCGGTCAGGGAATGATTGTTCGACTTTTGATTCAAGAAGGTGCGGATGTGAATTGTATAGGGGGCCTATTTGGTACCGCGCTTGCTGCAGCGTCTTTCAACGGTCACCACGACATAGTCCAATGCCTTCTCGATTCAGGAGCCAGAGTTGAAGCCCAATGGGGTGACCACAAAAATGCACTCGCCGCTGCCAGCATTGGTAGCCATTGGCAAGTGATGCAACGCTTGTTTGACAGAATATGTGGGACAGATACTGAAGAAAGCTTATGCGCCGATGCGTTTGGACAAGCATGCATTAGGAAAAACGAGAAAGCGTGTCGACTACTACTCGAGAAAGGCCCCAGACCTTCCCCATTAGCGCTTCTTCAAGCTTCGGCTGCCGGGTTGGAAGCTATCGTAAAGCTACTCGTCGATGCAGGCATGAACGTCAATGCAGGGGATAGTGAAATTGGTCATCCTCTGCCCGCAGCAGCGTACGGTGGCCATGTGGAAGCAGTCCAAACACTCATTAATCACGGCGCGGATGTTACCGTGCTGGATAGTGTATACGAGAGCCCTGTAATGGCAGCTTTGCATGGGTACACGGAATCACAATGTTACAAGGACTCTCAAACGCGTTCCCAAAATTTTTACAGTCTTCCGAGTCATGAACTTGGAAAGCGCTACGCGAGAGTCATACAAATTCTAGTTACTTGCGGTGCAGATGTCAACGCAGAAATAGCTTGTGAACCTACGAGAGATGGCCAGTCTGTTGACGAAGAGGCTCTGCAGGGTTGGTCATACTTTCATGCCGCCAAGCCAAAGGCGTACGGATCCGCCTTGCATTTGGCTTGTTTCTGGGGTACTGAATCGATGGTTCGAGTATTACTTGACAACGGAGCAAACATCCATGCCAAGGGTGGCAGCTTCGAGACTGCCCTTCAAGCCGCTGTGGAAGGCCGTAAAAAAGCGACAGTACAGCTCCTGCTCGATCGTGGCTTTGTTGTGAATGCTAGATCAAGCAAATACGGAAGCATCTTGCAGTGCGCTTGTGCCACCAGATTCGCTGGCACCGACATCATTGAACAACTACTATCAAGCGGAGCAGATGCAAACTTCAAGGGCGGGCCTTGTGGAGGCGTCCTTGCTGCAGCCATACAGCGGAACCAACGTGATGTGATTTCTTGTTTGGTTCGGAAAGCGGAAAATCTGCAGCTTCGGCAGGAAGACTTCCTCCCAGTAGTGGAATTGTCGGAGTGGCGGGAAGAAATTGTTTTACCTATCCTGAAAAACCATCAAAATATCCACGTCACTGAATCCATCATCGTCGCTGCCTTAAAAAGCAATATCTGCCCAAAGAACATGATGGATCTATTGTTGTCAAGATACGAAGACAAGCCAATCACTCAAGACATGATCAAGGCCGCAGGAACCGAACAAGTCCTAAGGACTTTATTAGATCGTAGCCAAGGCATATCAATCGATAGTGACGTCCTAACGGCTCTGGCAATGCGCACTGAATGGGCAAATCCCGAAGGAAAGCCAGCTAAGCTTATCGGTCTACTACTTGATCATGACAAACAGACCTCCATCCCTAGAGACGCTCTTTTGGCAGCTGCAAAGAATTCCAGTCACGGTCCGGAAATATTAGCGACTTTCCTAAATCATGATACAAGGCTAGAAATAGATGAAGGTATCATCGTAGCGATGGCGGAAAACATCTATGACTCGAACCGGATGTTACGTAGCGTCTTCGAGCGCGGATACAGAGTCTCCTTTACTAGAAAAGTACAAGCGCTTTGCAAAGGTTGGCAAACTGATGACCCTTATGAGGAACATCGTAGACGGACAATATTCAAGGATGAGGGACGAAAGTTTCTGGAGAAGGAACGAAGCCTGCTTCTGATGAAGCTCTCAAACCAAAACCCAGAGGAATATGGTTGACGTAAGCGCAGGTGGAGCGGCATCAGAAATGGCAGCTGCTTTGTCAGCAGATGATGTGGCGGATACTGCAGTAGGCCATATCACCACCTCGGTGTCAGCCGTGGTTGTTACTTGTCATCTCTATCCTCTTTCTCTCCCGACAAGGTTACCCAGATAGCATTCCCAAGGGCGGGATAGTACAGGAGCGAGGCTGTCCATGCAAAGACTGTCCCAGATTTCATGCTCTTAATATCAGCTTTCAAAGGCTATAATGCCGATCTGCGCTAGACCTAAAGATAATCAAGTACACTAAGCTCCCGTTAAACATGTTCATAGCCCTTACAATTGCTTGGGATTTTTGACATGGATAGATGGTGGAGAAACCGAGACTAACTCCCAGCGCTTGGGCCTTCATGGGCTTACCTTAATAACCGATCAGTGTGATCTCGCCCTAAACAGGAAAGTAGACGTTTGTGGGACGCCCGCAGGTGCGTAGGCCTGCAGTGAACAGCCTTACCGCTAACGGACTTCGATAGAAGCTCTCAATCTCGTACGTTCTGATCTTGGATATCTGTAGTATAATTAGTAGGCATGATACTCAACGGCAAGAAGGATTTTCCACTTTAAAAAGGGCGCTCTCCACCAGGCATCTCTCGTCTCAAGCACCACGAACTCGGAGCGTCGCGAAGAATTTCCGGGAGACTTAAACTCGCTATGGCAGTGATTTAGCCACTGAGTTTCCAAATGTGCAGGGATTTTGTAGTATTCTAGACACCGTCAAGCATCTAAGGGAAAAAGTACTTCCCTCATTCATTCTCGAGTCTCTTGTACCCTATATGACCTCCCACTACGATCAACAAAGTTTGACATAAAGCGGTGATTTTACCGACAAAGTCAGCTGCAATACTCCCAGGTGCTTTCGGAGCCCACGTTCCTTTGTCCCCTTTCCTAGCAAACCAGGACCATTGCTGAAAAATCGGGGTTTCGCCGGGAGCCGCCTTGACGACAATACAAAATGCGTGACTACGAATCGACGTCAAGAAAGCAGTAGTGTGAAGTACAAGATGGCAAGAAACACACCCCTTGCAATATGGCTACCGTTGAACACGGAAGCGGCCGTAGACTTTGGTTGCGAGATAACTATATCCTGAGTACAACACAATCCTTCTGCTGATGATGTCAAGGTTTCATGGCAGTATGCATCATCAGCGTTTACCAGGCATCGTCAATCATCGCACCTCTGTGCGGATCGTGATTCATTATTAACATCATCACGTTCATACGATACCGATTCACTGGCGTACGTCCGTCACTTGTGAGGCCCCTAAGGATGGAGAGGAAGGTGATGGCGGATAAATTCAAGCACACTGCGCACGCCCCTGCGAAAAAGGTTCTTCAAGAAACGTATGAAGGAAGGAGAGAGCAGGACAGGTGAGTTAAACGTTACTAGCAGTACCCAGCGCGCTGCGGTGACGCCAAGAACAGGTTTATGGGCACAGCGGCTGCACGCAGAAACTCGGTTTGTGCGTTGAGGTTCGCAGCTAAGAATTTTGCGCTTGCGCGTCGAGTATTGCAAAGGGTTTGTATAATGAGGCCGTCCTGGCCACTCCGTGGAGCGTTGTATAGATCTGAAGTACATCCCAGGAGTATATTTGTGACTACCTTGCAATTATTGATAACTCCAATAAAGCTCAGCTCGATACACACAGTCACCCGCTTGCACAGCGTAGCCAACAGTACTACCTTATCGCCGGCCGTATATACACCTTGAAGAGAAAAGTGGCTTCAGTTCGCAAGTACTAACACTTGCACCTAGTGCAACGGTACAAGCGGTTCGGCGAAATACTCGACGACTTAGCAGCCATCACCGTAAACATCGCAAAAACACTCACTAACCTGGGCACCAACCATCGCGATCATGAGCCTGTCGCTTCTTTTCATCAGCAGATTCTCGAGACTCGACAGGTTCGAAGACTATCAGATCCCACCGAATCCGATACTGGAGCCCCGCCCCAGCTCCAATTCCTTCATCTATTAACGTAACACCGATAGCAGGTTTGAAGACGCGTATAACCGTGCTGCGAACTATGTTGAATCGAAGGGTGCCGTGAAGGGTTCGGGTTTTGGCTGGTGACGATAGTAGATAGGATAACGACAAAGGTGGAGTAACGATGATGCTGATGCTGACGATGATGAGGAACGACTGTACGGTAACGACAATCACACAAGGGTGACGATTATCTGTTTGTGACCCTCCTTCCAACTAAAGGCGATTGATAAAATATGTCTTCGGTACAGTCCACGCTGTGAAGTTCTTTCCAGTCGAGCTCCCCGATTTCTTTGTTTAGCACGCTGCATGAGCAGAGTATATACATCGGGAGATCATCTGGAAGTTTCTTATGACAACATAGGGCCATATGTGTTTATGTGCTATGGTTTTCATCTGAGGCCATTCATTGGTACTGTCTAGCAATACCGTCTCTCTTCGGCGTAGTGCTGACCTTCTTCAATACTCATCCTATCATCAGTATATATCATTCTTGTTACGCAATTAACAATGAAACGCGAATCCCACTCCATACGCCGTAGTATCCAAGCCGCGTGATCAAACTACTATCCAAGCACCTCGTAAGCCTACCATGTTCAAACGGTCCTGAAGCGCATCTCCGGTGCCTTCTGTAACCTGGCTTGACTTCTACAATCACAAGTACAGATGTCACGGTGCGTGGGTAACAATACGTGAGACGTGAAACACTTTATTCCCTTGGCCCTGCCCTCGAATATACACTGGAGGCCTCCCGGAGTATATAGTATTACCCGCTATAGGAGGTGCAATCCTAGCAGCATTGGGATGTGACTCCAATTTAGATTGCAACGATTTTATGATACGGGCGAGCTCCCGAGCGGTTGAGAGTGGTTCTCGGGTCCTACAAGAAACTTCGTAAGCAGTAACTTATTACGACTTTTGTCACCTTGCTCGCACCTCCGTGAACGGCCCCGAGCTTTCTGCCAACGGTTCAAGCCCGTAGCGAATTTTCAGGATACTTGGTGACATTCTCAGCACATGCAATCATCAGTGGCACGTTTCGAGACCGGGAAGATGTTACGACGGGCTTTGAGGAACCAATGTTGCAGTCATCACGTGGAGAGCGGTTTATTCAATGAACAATGATTGTATAAGCTTGTTTAGCGGTATGCCGGCGCTAACCCGGACGACAGTGGATGGTAAGTACCCAACGCCAAGGTAACTACCCAACGCCAAATACAAATGAGATTGTGATAAAAAGGATTTCATGTTGTCAAAGGGGTAAGTCGCTATAGCCGCAGAACCCGTCCGCTTACGATGGTCTTGGATCTGCTTGCGAGACCGCCCAGGGCTTGATTGAGGCCGCGATGCTGCTTTTGAGGTGACCTATGCTCGCATCGCGCGCACGAGGTCGGACATGTTGTCGCCCAAGATGAGATAAGCCTCGTAGAACAGGACTTGGAGCATGAGGACATGCAGGGCAACGGTGATAGCGAAGATCTTGCCGTAAAGCCTAAGCAGGCGGAATCTCGAAGCCCAGTCGAATGTCTTCCATGCATCCACAACACCGAGGACGCCCGATCCGCCAGCAGATGCCGGAACGACCTTGCCACCGAAAGTGCGATCGAATGGGACAATCGGCTCGTCCTCCTCCGGGAGCAGAGAGGCTTGCACGCGGGTGAGAGTGACTCTGGCCGGGATGTAGACAGCTAGGAAGGTAAAGATGCCCACCGCTATGACCGCTAGGACTTTGCCGACAAGTGCGGAGGCCGCACAACCGTTAAGTTTTGTGAAATAGTCAGGGTCGTCCATTGCTCTCATCAAGCCCAGTGCGTACGCGGCGCCGAGAGGCAGGAACAAAGTGACCTTCGACGCAATAGCATAGAGGGCTGTGGCTGGCAAGACCTGCCTCCACATCTTGTAGCTCGGAACACGGCGATACCAAGGTTTTGATGACGGGTTGGAGATGACGATGTGAGTCCAGGTAGTCGCCAACAGGGCAAGCGCGAGCTTGGCGTAGATGGACGCGAGGGGCCTCGTAAGGATCGGCATCGCAGTGAAGGTGAGTGCTCCCGTAGCGAAGGCGTTCACAATCGCCAAAGATAAACCTCTCCATCGAGCTCTCCAACCAGCACGTTTGTGGAGATGACGGATGATTGTTCGGATTTTGGAGGTCAACGGGCGTTGCTTGACAAGGAGGACTTCGGTGGCCTCAGCAGCTTCGGCCTTCTCCAGGGAGTGTCCGGATTTCTCATTAAATTCGTCCTGCGGTGCTTCGACATACAACGCAGCTGTAGGCGCCTCAACCATAGCGAGTGTTGTCACCACGCTACCCAAGGTGTACCTAACCTATTGCCGGACTTCTGTCAGCCTAGACAATTGGAAATGGGTAGACAGGTGGCGATCTCATACCGAAGCCAAGAGAAGTGCAAAAACGACGAAAGTCGTCACAAAGAGCACAGCGCCCCATGCTGGAATCTGCTTGATAACATCTTGGGGCGTGTTGACCTGAGCCAGATCGGCATCGCTTGAAACGGGCGCTTGAGCAAAGTAGTCGACGCTCCGCCTGAGAATGCGTCCGGCGACATGGCCAGAGATGGAGTCGATCATCTTTGTTACAGTGAGGAATACAATCGAGGGGCGTTCGATAAATGGCAGTCGATGAAGGAAGCTGATGAAGAGAAGGTGTTTAGGAAGGGAGATGTTGGAAGTCGGATGTGGCCAGGCAGACGTGAAAGCAGCTGGCGGCTCCTTGGAAGACTCAGCCACGTCATTTGTTCCGGCAAAGTCACGTGAGATGTACTTTGCCTCATCTAAATTTGAAGCATTAAATCTAAGAATAGCAGCATTGAATTGAAGACGCAGAAACGTAACCTAAGCATTAATGCTTTTGTCCGCTCCATTATTGTATACTTGTCCATGAAGCTGATCGTATGAGATATAATCAACGCGCTTCAAAGCCTGATTCGCTATGCGTAACATGATTTCACAACTGCCTGTTGGTTCGCGGCGTCGCCGTATTCTGTGCAGGGTTTGCTGACATGTAGGCCGCACTGCCTGTTTAACGCTTACTCAGACGCTCATCGCCGCGCACCTGTAATTCATCGTGCTCTTACCGGATTACACAGTCTAATAATAAGTTACGTTGCACTTAAAGAGGCCCCAACTCTTGTCTTTTCGGCACTTCACTCCATTGAGGGGTTGCTACTTTGCTTCGTAAATATCCGCAAGATATCATGCCGGTCGACTTCACCACCCTCCCAGTGGAACTTTTTGACCTGCTGGTCCAGCACCTTACTTGGGACAGCAAGCTGAAGTTGAGCTGTGTCAGCTCCACTTACAGACAACTGCTTGCGCCATACATTTTCCATTCGATCCGCTTCTCAAACGATAAAAGAATTCCAAGTCCGAATCTCGCTGAAGTCGAAAAGTACGGCCAGTATGTCAAAGCAATAAAGTTTGTAGCTGATCTCCGCCCCGACGAAGACGAGAGCGGCGCTTGCTCGGATTCAATTGCGCTGAATGAGCTATTTCACGAGGAAAGCGAACAGAGTGACTCGTCCAGCGAGAAGCGAAGAAACTGGGACGAGCAGCCAGTACTTTCACAGGTCTTCAAGGACTTACTTGCTGCGAAACACCTGCCGAACTTGCGCACCCTCAGGATACTCTTTGATTATAACCCTGGCGGAGGGCCATATGGGTGGATTTTAGACCCGCACCTGTTCCAACATGCCGAGACAGACGATTTGGTGAGCGAACAGGAGGCAGAGCACAAATGGCGCGCTCTTATCAAGGAGATTTGGTGTGCGTTGGCAGCTAATCCAAATGCACGAAAGCTTGTCGTTGAGGACCTGGTGCCCAGAGCTACGTCTGCATATGGCCTATCAGATCACGGAGCGTTCTTGAGTCGACTTGAGGACTTTGAGCTCTCTATTGCTGGCTGGAGAGACGGCGATTGTGATTACTCGAACGAATCCGATGGCTACCGACATTTCCTTCGCGGTTTAGATCAATATTTTTTTCGTCATCTACCGGCTTTGAAACGCCTCAAACTTAAAGCCTCTGAAGACGCTCCGATCGGCCTGAAGGGTGGGAACAATGTACCGCTTGCCCTAAAACCCGGGCAAATGGCCGCGCTTGAGCATCTTGAGCTTGAACATATCTTTGTCGGGCACGAGCTTGTCGCGTTCTTACAAGATCACGCCAAATCGCTGAGAACGCTGGTGCTTCGCCATTGTCTCTGTTCTTTAGGCCGTTACAAAGATTTAGAAGAGAACGGCATGTACTGGGCTGAACTCTTTGAGGCACTGTCCAAGGCCGAGCCTGTGCTTTCACAGCTCGTTATCCAGCCCATCAACGTGCCTCTAACATGTGAAGATATATATGGCGAAGAGCACGGCCGTGAGCTCAGTCAACAACCAGACATTGTTCAAGAAATACGGAGAATCCCGGAACAAGATAGTCGACGAAGATTGTTCGGCTATGGATATCTAGTAGACATGGATGAGGGCATGGTCTTCCATGACGGAGAAGTCAACGCTGCCGCGTTCAAGCGCGGTGAAGACCAGCGAGCATTCGATGAGCTTATGAGCATCGTCAACGAGAATGCTGCGGCAAGAGCAAAACCACTGAGTCTAATGGACATGAGTCGAGCGAAGGCCCTGGAAGATCCGGACTATTGGCCCTGGCGCTTCATAGATGAGGTTACGGTATGATGATCACAAAAGGATCACTGTACCAAAGACATCTAATGAAGTAATCAGCTTGAATGATATCATCCGGCTTGTGTGACATTGATCTCACGGTTCGCTGAGTGTGTTGTACGGCTTGCGGAATCGATCGATTCGAGTGCAGTCCAGTCAGAGCGTCCGCGGAACGTTTCACAGAGTAAGGGAGTGAGAGTGCACATTCGAAGGCAGCAAATTTGTGTGACCTGTGGAAGACGATCTTTGGTTATTTGCTTGCAGAATCCGCCAAGAAAGGTTGCAGGCCAAATCGGACAGGGAGCCTCAATATGCCTAGCTGACTTGGCACAAACATATTTCAGGTTGCCCTATTTACGATTTAGTACTATGAGATCCGCACTTCCCGATCTCACCAGGATGCCGATTTCATGGTCACACTTTCAACACTCAGCTACACATACACGAACATCTACCATGCATATGCACTTGCGATGTTTGTATTTCGGATTCGGATTCCAGAGCTCTAGCGGTGTCCGGGATGCGGGACCAGAGCGTAAGACATGGCTTTGTGGACTGCTCGATGTCATAGGAAAGAAGCCCAAGGCATGTCAGCAGACCATTGTACCGAACGAGGCACGACACTCGATCAATTTGAATCAAGAGGCATGCATATTGGACTGTCATCGTGCCTAATTGTCGACCACCCATCACTGCGGCTTTACTATGCTCGTTGCTTCGAGATGACAAGCTGTACGGATACTACAGAAATTCTCTATGTCTGGAGGTGTTGTCCCCGCGTCAGAGTATTCCATTCGCGCCGCACCTCGCACGACGTCTTGCAACGCGAAACGAATCTTATTACAAGCTCAGCAAATGATAACATCCCTTCGAGCATAGATGTGCAATTTCAGCCCCTAAGAAGTTGCGCCACAGCTCCATCTACATCCTCTTTCGGTAGGCTCAGCATTTCGTTCTTCAAAGGCTCCTCTTGACTAAGATCGCTACCGTAACCCTCGGCATAGAGCGTCGCGCGACGGAGATGCATAACGCCAGTAAAGTCACCCTTGCTCAATTTCTCTCTTCCAAGACGGATGGCCTCTTCAGTCGTTGCATGATTGACGGTCCATTTCTCACCGGTCGCTTTCTCCAAGGCAGCTAGTACTTCGTTCTGAGTGGTCACAAAGCTAGCAACAAAGACATACTGGTTCGCCGTCTTGTCTGCGTGCTGCAGAACTCTTGCGACTGCGCTACCCAAAGTTGACTCCGTGGTCGTAGACCAGCGGTTGTCGCCCGAGTCGTAAATAGTAGCGGTGTGAGTTTTGAGGTCAAATCCCAAGGTTCCTCGTTTCATCGCCCTGAAATGGAGAAAGATGGTCAGCATTCGGTTTTTCGTTCCGACTACGGTTTCGAGACTTTGTTCAATTACCAGTCGAAGAAAGGACCAATGACCAAGGCAGACCAGCTGAGGCCATGTTGCTCTTGGCTTCGGAGGTACTTCACGATCTCCAGCCTCCCATTGAACATGGGTAGTAGCTCCAGCGCCCTCTTGTTCGTAGGAGTGCCGCCGAATTCAGAAGGGATGAAGCGCTTCACACCCGCTTTTACGGCGGCATCGATGAACTTGGTCTGTATGGGTGTGCTAGCCAAGGCGATGGCGGCGACGATTGCATCCTGCCCTCTGAAGGCTTCAACGAGTTCGGCCTCGGGGTAATCGTCTGCGACTTTGTAGACTTTGATATGTGGGGGAAACGTGGATTTGGAGGATTCGCGGCTCAGCACCGAGGCGGTAAAGCTGGAGTCCGCCGTGATGGCGTTGAGGATCGCGGAGCCAAGGTTGCCGCCGGCCTGCGAGCACGTGTTAGAAGGGACTGTTTGTCTAATGTTTTAAGGTCCTCATACTCCTATGATCAGTACGTTTCTAATAGCTTGTGACATTGTCGCAGCAATAGCAAAGCTATTCGTAAGGGTGGAACTAGGGATTATTCGTAGAGGTATGGAACTGTTAAGCGTAGGTTCGGCTACTGAACGGCTTATATAGAAAGAGCTGCAATGCTAAGCTCTTAATGCCATGGCTAGGGCAGGCTAAGATCAGCCTCATTACTGGCTGTACAGATGCTGGTCAAAAACCTTTATGCGTCAGCTGCAACCGGCGTGTCTGTTGTCATTGTTCTACTACTTCTTCGCTCGTATTGGAAGTGAGATGCGCGAGGTGGCTAGGGGAATGCGGCACGTTGGAAGAGGTGCTTATGCATCATCTAAGCATCAACAAGCCATGTTAGGATGAGCTTATCAACTTTTCTCTCTACCTTTGCAAAGTGCCGTGCAGCTTGAGGAATCAAACTTCCAAATACGGAAGTACTCTGCCGTTGTAACCGAGTCTCCGGTAATAGGTATGAAGTACCTGTTAACTCCGCTAGTTAACGCCGGTGTGGACCGGCTTTACCATCGTGAATCCGAACTAGGTGCACTTTGCTCAAAGAGGCAGAAGAATTGTCACGTTGTGAACCATGGTAGCGTCGATAACAATCTGAAGGAGTCTAAGTCGGACCAGCAAAACCTTCGGGGACGACTGACAGCGGCTGCGTCTTTTCGGAGGCCACATTACTTGAAGTAGAGACTTTGAAGTAGAAGTACACGTCGATCGATCATCTACAGCTGGCCTGCCTGGGCCGTGACTGCAGATGATAAAAAAGTACGTTTATGTCAGTGCTCCTTCTCCAGAAATAATGCACTTGCCGTCGTGATCTGTATGAGGCGATTGCGGAGGTATTGCCACCGGCTCTAAATTTGACCGTATTTCAAATATCCAGTCTCATTTCACAGTTGTATGCACGCTAAAGATCTTCGAGGATCTTATGAAACAATGCGGAAGTTACACCCATGTAGAACATGTGAGCACATAGCTAGCTTGTTTCCATGCCTCAAGAGAACTGTGCGCGAACAGAGAGTAAATTTCCTCTCATAACAAAATGTGTGATGGACACTTCAATAGCTTCTTGGTAAGTTTAACACTCTTTCGGCAACATAGTTCATGATCATCTCCTGCCCTTGCGTCAGAAAGAATCACTTACGACCACATCTGCAAATACATTGACTTACTCTGCTTACGGGCGCGATTCTGGGAACGAAGCACTCCCGTAAATACCGCTCAACGTGGTACTCCTGCGCATAGCCCATGCCCCCATGTGCCATCACCTGAAGATAGTCAGTTCTTTGCCAATCAACAGGACATACCACCAGAAGTGAAGCTTACCGCCCTCTCACACGCAGTAAAGGCCGCTTCGGCAGCCAGATACTTTGCTGAGTTTGCCGCAACCCCAATGGCATGCTGAGTGATGCCTTCGCCGCCCGGTTCGCTGCTCTGGTCGTAGAGCCTGGCAGCGTGGTACGTGGCTAACTTCGCCGCCTCGAGATGCATGTACGCGGATGCAAGAGGATGCTGAATGCCCTGGTTTTGCCCGATCGGTCGACCGAAAACAACACGTTCGCGGGCGTAATTGGAGGCACGAGTCAAGGCTGCGTAACCCAGTCCGAGCGCTTCGCCGGCAAGTAGGATGCGTTCAGCGTTCATGCCGTGTAGCACCTGAAGGCGTCTAGTCAACATCTGCCGGAAACGTTGCACGATGGTATGGATTTACAATCTTGAAGCCCTGCCCTTCATTGCCGATTAAGCTGTCTGCTGATATTTCGTAGTTGTCGAAGAAGATTTCATTCGCATCTATGGCCCGGCCGCCCATTTTTGGAATTCTGCGGAGATCAAGCCCTGGCTTCGTTTTGTCAAAGTCGATGAAGAAGAGTGAGAGGCCCTCGGATGGTTTTTTCACTTCCTCTAGAGGCGTAGTCCGGGCCAGGAGGATCATCTTTGTGGCGACTTGCGCGGACGATATCCAACTGAGAGGGTGTCAGCGCCGGTATGCAAGCCGTTTAAAGATGGACTAAGCAATCACATCTTCTGACCAGATATTCGATAGGCATCTCCGGACTTGATCGCTGTTGTGCGTAGTTTGAGTGTTTCCAGACCGGTGTTAGGCTCGGTGCTGAGTTGTATTAGCTGCAAAACGGAGAGGATAGATTTATTCAACATGCACGCCAAAGCAAGCTCTCCATTCGCCGCTTATGATTTTAGGAAGCATCCGTGACTTTTGCTCTTCGGAGGCAAACTTTGCAAGTGGCTTTTCTAGGTCAGCTGCGTGCTGAACATTTCCATTGCTTCCTGTTACCTGAGTTGCGTAGACATTGGCGTGTATTGTTTGGGCTCCTACAATACCCGCGCCGCTTCTAGAAGCATATTAGGTCATGGGAGAGCGAGGCATATTGAACCTGGGCAACCAAGGTAATGGACCCAAGTGTATGCGTCAAGCGCAGCTGAAGCATTGAGCCTGAAGTAGATTGGCGTACTCCGCAATAGTATGTAACATCATCGTAGCCTCAGAGATACCCAAGCCGGCACCTCCCAGATTCTCTGGTAACGAAATGCCTAGCCAGCCGTCCTTCGCTAGAGCAGCATGAAGCCCATGGGGATACTCTCCGGATCTATCGTGCTCGGCCCAGTACTCCTATCTCGTGCTTAATTAACCGCACAATGAGAGCCAAAACGCGCGACGCACATCAGGAAAGTTTGCACAAATCTTGGATATTGCTTCACGGACAGTCAATTGTTCTTCCGAGAAGCCTGACATCTCCATAATCCGACATCGTGGGGTCACAGAAAATGAGCGAGCGCAAGTTTTCGGTCGAACTCCATGCAACATCCGCCACCTTGGGCGGCTACAGAACAATTTGGGTAATAGAATCTTAGAGGCCATGGTTTATTTTTGTTTCGGGACAAAGATTAGGTCGTTCATTGATATTCTCCTAGAGGTCACAAAGATGCAACCCGACAATACAAGAGACTCAGGAACAGAGCTTCGTATGATAGTGTCTTAGGGTACCTTGCCCAGGTAGAGTTCGAAGGACAGCGAACAGGAATTTTAGGGAAGATTGTGACGGCAATGGATGTGTTGCGCGTCCATAAAGTCCATCAATTATTGTAACTAAAGCTAGTTTACATACACTTCTCCCGAGGTTGCCGGATGGTCGGCCACATTTACCCCGCCAATTTGGGGAGGCTACGTCTAGCAAAGCGACATCTCAGACTTTGCGACCACAGGAGGGTCTACCTTCAACTATCAATCCAAAATCTAGACAAGGCTTCTCAAGTGAATGAAATCAAGCGAAGTCGTTGGAAGAGGCGTTTCTACATGCTTCGGAACGCAGGGCATCCCTCGTACCAAAGCTTCCAATATCAAATGGACCAGCCAACCTTTACGGAGCTCTCACCATTGCTCTTCGGGGACCGACGTATATGAAAAGGCCGTAAAGAGTCAAGAAAACCCCACCTCTGACCTGCTATCGCAAGCCTTCTGTTGCGATAGCTTCTGTACTATCTTCACGAGTATGGAGGAGTAGGTTTAAACAGCCTGATACGGCTGCAACGTCATCGATGCCTGCTCGTAAGGAGCAACACTAGAGTTACCGCTCGGTCGATGCTGCTCCAGATCAAAGCTGACCTTCCACCTGTCCTTTTGTCGTATAATCATCTTCTTCGAGGTTGTGCTCTCCGTAGAACGGGGATCGCGATTACCCTTGCCATGTTTCGCGAAGCACGCTATTGACGCCACTGCCTGGTGAGTCCCTCCGTTGGGCTGGCGATGATATGTTGAAGGGAATTCAATGAGTCGAACCGGATACCTAGGGTCTGTAGGGTGGCGATGGCTCGGGCTCTTCCGAGCTCTGGAAAAGTCGCTTGAATCTCGAGATCAGCAAGGAGGCGGTCACGGCAGACAGTAGCCCGGATTGCTGAAAGATTGCTAAGAGTATACTCGCAACAACTATGCTACCTTCTGCCCGTCTATAAGACCACTAGGGACCCAGTTCCAAGCTGTGCAAGACCTCCTACGTGTCACGCGATCCCACGGTTTCTGCCGCACTCCTTCGAGTGCGGTGCGGTTCAATAAGAGTTCGTTGCACAGCAAGACAGAGCACGACAACATATTGACGGAGGCAACGTCGAAGACCCATCTATATAAGGGTTCAACATGTGGCAAATTCCGGTATGCATGGCTGTACCCGCTCGAAAGCACCTGCGAGGAGGGCAAACTCCCACGGTCAATCACCCACCGGTACCAAGCAGAGTCCGTCCTACGTCTATCAACCCTTCGAGCGCCAAGGTGCGGCGTCTCGGCTAACACCGAAAGCCGAGTGCCGTCTGCTATTGTGTTCCAAAGTCCTAAACTTGTCGTCCGAGTCATCAATTTCTCACTATCGGCATCAGCAGTAGTACACCGAAATTCACCATTACTACACAAATTGAACACTGCCTTCTTCATTAGAACTCAACATATACATCACTTCGTCTCTCGCAGCACACCATCACCCCACTACAAGCTGGCAGTCCGGATATGCAACCAAAATTCAATCTTCAATTTCGTGAGTCCGCCATCTGATCGCCACGGTGGTTGAATACGTGTCGGCCCATTTCTAGATGATAGATAGTAGAAATTGAGGCAACCTTGGTTTAAATATCCGCGTTACTACTGCGTACGACTATATCTTCTCATTGCCGTATGTAAATATCGATCGCACCGTTCGGCCACGCTGTTCCGTCAATGACCACTGCCACCAATTACTAAAACATGTTTTTAAGTTATCAACTTACGTCTATGCCGCCCGATCAATTTTCCTGAGTTCGAAAGCCCTCTTAACGGGCACTTACTTCCGTGTCTAAAGGAGGTCTCTTACGTTATAAACTAGGCTCGTACAAACCCATCCGGTGACCTTCCTACTAGGATCGAGTAGCCTTTTTAATTTTATAGCCACCAGCGGTTTCGAAAGGCGTGACGCACGCTTCCTGCTAGGGCAAATGGCCAGACTTCTGTGACTTTATAGCCAGGTTCCAGAGGCAGGGTCATGTGTATTGATGGCAGAGTGTTCTATCGTAGATGTGGTCGCAAGTGCTCTGCTAGCCACAACCGTCTCTACCCAGCCAACTTTACCGTTATCACACCCTTAATAAATAAAAGAAGCAGTGGGGTGCATGCCAGATTGAGACGATGATGAATTCTACAATCCAGCGCCTGCGAGGGGTTCCTAGTGGGCAAGCCGCACGGCGGCGCAAAACCCTGAAACCCAACGGCGAAGCACGATGCAATACACAACCCCTTTACTGCGCAGCACCGCAGGGTCTTCGCAGAGTCTGCTATTTAAGTCATCGGTGCCATCATTGCACACGATAAACTTGTCCATTCGCAGGGTGGCTCACACGGGCAACGCGTGGCAATGGGCGGGGAAGGCCTCGATTGCCATTTACCGTCGGATCTGAACAAGACGAAGAAGACCCCTGGCGACGAGGCCTCAGCATCTATGGTGATCACCACCATGATCTACGTTTACCATCGCGAACTTGTCTGCAGTCTGAGAAACGTTACTTTAGCTGATAATTGCTGGGCAGAGACGCCAATTGTTGATTTCGTCTCATCGATGCGGCCTTGTGAAGTAGACTCTCGGGCTTCATGTGGCTAGCCAACGTGTCCCCCGTATATATGCTTTGCGCAATCCAAGAGAAATATATCGTGTGAGAGCATTTGTCTACTTCCTGCAGCAGCTCAAAAACCTGTTGCGCGCCTCTAAGATCATGGAGCGACATCTTGTTGACACCACGAGTGTCAAACGGGCGGACAATGCATATGCCGCACAACACTCCCCCTACCAACGCAGACCCTGCCAAAGCTCCAGAACGCCAAAACTCCAAACGTTCCTCAGCACTTCCCCTTGAAAGCCCAAAGCGCCTCTTTCACTCAATGCTGCCTTTGGTATCATAACTCAGTACGCTCATCTACAAGACCGCTTCTGCCTCTGCGTCTTCCTCTCTCCTCCTTGCGTCTCCATGTTTCTCCGCCCAGTGAAGCGAGATTTCACGTCCGCTGGTTGAAAAACCAACTACTCCTCTTCCCACCCAGCACTCCTGCCACTCCTGCC
>JAGFMK010000509.1:0-18999 GCA_021030975.1 Lichenothelia convexa | reverse complement strand
CCTCTTCCTCCACTACTACGGCGGCTCACCCACGACCTTCTTGCCCCTCCTCTCACAGCCACACCTCCAATCCTTCCACAAAGTCATCTACCACGCCCGCGGCTGGTCCCCCAGCACCGGCCCCGCCGACCCAACAGAATACGGCATCTCTACAATGTCTTCCGACCTCTCCGCCCTCATCTCCCACACCGGCCTCGCTACCCACGCCGCCGGCTTTATCCTCATCGGGCACTCCATGGGCGCCAAAGTCGCACAGCATTACGCGGCGACCGCCCAACCGCCCGGGCTCAGAGGCCTCATCCTCGTGGCGCCCGCGCCTCTGCGCGGATTGAGCCTCCCGCCCCAGGCAAAGGCGCAGCAAGCCGCAGCGTATCGAACTGCTGAAAGCGTGCGCTTCGTGCTCGAGCACGTCCTCACCGCGGGGCCGGGCACGCTGGGCGAGCAGGCCATGGAGCAGTGCGTGCGCGACTCGATGCGTGGGAATGAGGGCGCGACGGCCGCGTGGCCGGAGTATGCGGCCGAGGAGGACTATGCGGAACTGCAGGGAGAGGTGCGCGTGCCGGTGCTGGTGCTGAGGGGTGATAAGGATTTTGAGCGGGAGGCGGTGGGGGAGCTGGGTGTTGAGCAGGGATGGCGGCAGAGGACGGTTGAGGATTGCGGGCATTTGATTCCGCTGGAGAAGCCGGATGTGCTGGGGAAGGAGGTGGTGGAGTTTGTGGAGAGGGTCTCCTAGTTGTCGTATGAACGGATATGAAGAATAGAACTGAGAGATATAGATTAGAGCTCTGGGCCTGCATGCTGTGATCGTGTCTACTATATTGCTGACCTGACTGTTCCCGCTTATATCACGAAGCCTACTTGACTACTTGATAGAATAGTTTAGATTCCTAGTAAGGCAGAGGGACTACTTTTATACAATAGTTAATGTTCTACTCTGGAGATAATTCTAAACTAAGAAGTTAAAGTTACGTCCCGCTTCTAACAGCAGGTACGCAAGCGCGAATTCCCGATCTGGCTGCATCAACCGGAGAGGGATCACATCGTCTAGGGCTTGAGGCAAGTCTCCTCTTTCTCTCTGCCGAAAGCAACCGGGAGTCGGTCCTTGGCAATTGTGTCCCATAATCACAATAGCATATTCTGGCAAAGTCCCAAATCGAACCACGCCTGGTAATAGGAGTTGTCGATCTCCGTTTTCCAAATCCTCCCTGTGCAACTGATTCTAGGCCCCGTTCATCCACACCATCGCCAAAAAGGCGGCTTCCTCACGTCAACTAAATGGTCGAAACTCTTGCTAGCACCACTTGGAAATCGCCTGCTTATACGAGCTGGAGAATCCGTTCAATCTTCGATATTCTCAAATGAATTCTGATGTCATACATATATGTGTTGCGAAGCGGCAATCGACTTTATATGATATGCGGTAGACCATATCCGTCGTCGTCCGCATCCTATCCGTAGAAGCGAACGTATGCCCTGCATAAAATGCTACCAACCGTCCAGATTCGCTCATCCGTAGCATGCACCAGGTCATAGTCACATCATATAACGAAGCATCAACTCCAGACGCCACGCTAACCAGCAATGTCCAAAGCCCCGTCAATGGTTGTCATATCATCCCTCAATAAGTAGCAGAGAGACAGTTACATCTCATCTTTCCGCCTCTCGTCGTCACTTGACCACTCTTTACACTTACCATACCAATGCCTCTTCACACAGCGGACCTCATCTTTTGGTGGCGCACCAGTTCTTGTAGGTAGCTTGCTACTGCTGGTCACATCTGGGGAAGGGTCAACGCAGATTAGGCCGAACCACCGCTTTGATGTGCACGTTGTGGTGCTCGAACTGGTCGAAGTCGTCTTCGATGCTGTATGCGGGACTTTGCGAGTTGTGGTCATGGTAGGATCCTTGCAGCCTCCAAAAAAGCCAGGGTGCTTGCAAGAGGTTGTCGATACGCTGGACCTAGGGGCTGATGTAGTCGTTATGGAAGGACCTGGTTTGGCAGCGTTTGAAGTGGTGGAAGTAATTGACGTAGTGGAAGTAGTTGAGGTGGTCGTGGGATCAAGACAACCGCCAAACCAGCCGGGCTGTGAGCGTTAGATTGGTCGACAAGGTGAAAGTCAGTCAGTGCGTACCGTCTTGCATGTTGATGTCGACGTTGTTGTCGAGGAAGTAGTTGTGATAGGTTTCGACGTTGTAGTTTCGTCGAGACAGCCCCACCAACCTATGAAAGAATCATTAGATACATATCCTTCGGTACAGCATGAATAAGCTGCTTACCCGGTGTTTTGCAAGTTTCCGTTCTAGTCCTCGTCCGGGAAGTCGTCTTCGTCGTCGAGCTTGTCGTGGTGTCCGAGCCATTGCTCTCGAAATACTTCCACAACGCACAGTCTGTACAGTTGACCCTTGGCTCACATATGGCAGGCTTATCGTACTTTTCCAATACATCGCGTATGACGTTTAAGATCTTGTGATACCCCAGACCAACTCTCCATCCATAGTCAGCCACAGTGTCGTAAACACATACCTGGCCGCTATGGCACTGGCTTTGCATGGCATAACCACCGAGCGTGCACACCGATGTTGCGCCATTGCAGAGTCCCATGTAGACTGGATCGGCCGTGTGTCCGAAGTGATAGGTTCCCGTGAGTGTTCGCTGCTGATGGGAGCCTATACGGTAACCCGGTGGAGTGGGAAGTCCGAGGCGGGCAGCAGCCATAGCGTCAGGGACGGCTTGAAAGGTCAGGACCGGACGGCCGACCGTCAGGCCTAACATGCTGCTCACTGAACCACCCAAGGAGTGACCGGCCAACCAAATCTCAGCATTGGGATATAGAGCGGTGGCATTTCGATAAAGATCTTGTGCGGCGTAGTAGTACCGATTCTTCTCGCGCAGCGCCTTTACTAGACAAGTGCTGTTGCACGTGTACGTCGAGGTCATACAATCACAGACGTTGTGCCAAAGCCAAGGCCCGCCTTGACCACAGCAACAGCTAAAAAATAGATTATCGTTTACTTTGTCATTCGTCGTGGTTCCGGATCCGTCAAAGACCGCTACAGCTTGTTTGCTTCAGTATTATGATTTAATAACGATCGGACATTGCTTACAAGTGCCCTTTATGCCAATGACGACCGTGGAGTTCTTGGTATCCGCAAAGACATGTCCGCGCAAGCCATCGCTTTCCCACCCAAAGTCGTCGGTATAATTAAAGCCACCACCGACCTGGCGACTGCGTTAACAGCCGGACAATACCCGTTGGACCACGAGTATACACATACGTCTTGCCAGTCTCCAGTATACGGTTCAGTTACATACGCATTAGCCGCCATACGAGCGAAGCTTAGAACGGTCTCCTTGTCCGTGACGTTGGGCCCAGCAATTTCGTCCACAGTCCATGCGGACGAGGGCAGAGAAACTCCTTGGCCACGGAGCCGACCTGCTTCGAGCAAAGCATCTATTGTTGATGGTTGTCGATCGACAAGTCGTTGAATGGTCTCGGGCCTTGACCGGGCACGAAGTCGTGGCGCGGATTCTCTCTCATCCCCATCTTCACCAGTGATATACAAAGAAGCGTCGGCCTTAATGTCAAGTCGCTTGTGGAGTTGAGGGTACCGATGGGTGCCGTGATGGAAAATGTGCCGTAACGTCTGTAGAAGGGTCTGTTAGGCCCTAGTCCAAGAAGCAGAATGTACAGCGACGGAGATTTCATCAGCTTACAAACTCCAGCTCTTGACTCTGAGGCACCGAACTTGGTGTTGATCCGTACTCCGGACTCAACACCGGGGGAACGAACGGAATCTGCGGCGCCTCATGGACCAACTGTGGTGAGCTCGACACGGTTGCTTTCGTGAAGACGTGTGCAGCGCCTAGGAAGCACAGAAGAAGAGCGGCTGTCACCCTGCCCGGAGAGCTGCATATAGATTGGTTTGAACGAGTATTCTGCTTCATCTTTGGATATTATGCACGTTCGACAACGGCGGATGCAGATGTGTTTAGTTGAAGTGGCACGGCATTTGCTTATCCATATCATCTGGATGTGTGGATGTGTGGAGGTGTGGAGGTGTGGAGGCGTGGAGGCCTAGCCAGTGGCTTGTGACGATGACGGTGGTCACGGCGAGGACCTTGCGGAATAACAAGGGACCGAGATCGGCGAATGACGCCGCTTCCGTGAGGTGCATAAGCTGCTCCGTACTACATATCCAGATATCTTTATACCTAAACTATTCTCTATGCTCTATCTCTCGAGTGACAAAACAAGCCATCTGACATCCGGGAGGCCCAGGAACCTTCGGTGCTGGTCTCGAAATTTCCTTCTACGCGTCTACCCGTAAACACCTTGAGTGAGACTATGACTATGATGCGGTAGCCCGTGTTTGACTTGGCCCACCAGTGTCTCTCAGCTGATCATCGCCTTTACCCCCTCCCACCCGGTGCATAATTTTGTCTGTGAAATAGCGGCCATCATGTAAAAACTGATTATGACAGTATTGTGATTGAATACACGTTATATGAAAGATGGCTGCTGCAAGAGAGACAACCTCTCGACGTCCTCGGGCGCTCCATACGTCTAGGTCTTTCAGTCGTTTCGAATCACCACCACCAAGCCCTTCGAAAAGGAACAGAGCCAGCACTGTCCAAGATTCCACGCCTGTTCATGTGCCCGCATATGCCTCGACCATCTATTCATCTCCAGATGGCGAGATGAAACGGCAAAGCGGCGATGTTTTCGAAACCGGGGAGCATGATGAGATACCTACGGACATGCATGATCTTGATGATGTCGGAGAGCAAATGTGGAGAAACTTCAACGAGCTGCCCATAGAGATCAAGAGTTTGACAGAAAGGTACGCTTAATCTATGCCTTCTCACGGTACAAACGGCAGCCTCGCTGTTGTTGGCCCGGGTCCGTCTACGAAGTACATGATCGCTTCGTTTTATGTATCGAAGCTCATGAGTGAGAATCAGGTTCCTTGAATCCTTGTCTAATAAGGTGCACACAGCGTCGTTGACAGTGGATCGGCTGTCGGCATTATTTCAGGAGTTCTACATTCGAGCGGACTCTCAGATATCAATCCATATTGCCGCACTTGCAACCCGACTGTCACAAAAGAGAGCATTGTCGACATCCACATCTGATCAACAGATGCTGACCGCGTCTGAGGTTACAGATAAGAGGAAAGCCAGACGACAGTTAGAGGTCAAGAGGCTTGCTTTGGAGGAAGCTGTAGAAAGGGCAGGTGTGTTTGACCTCAATCTACGCTTCATTGACTACTTTGACACTTATCCTTAGTGTGCGAGAGCTCTTACAACATTATATGGAGACATAGAAGTACTGACGATGAGGAACGTGACGAAAAACTTCGCTCGCGCATGGCTGCTTTATCATTGGTGGGCATTGGCTTACGCGAACTGAGGGTCGATCCGACAGAAGGCGTTTCTAGCCAAGCAGTTGCGACTAAAGAGGACGAGATAACACATCACCTTGGGACTGCAAGAGAAAGACTGATGAAGATGAATGACGAACGGTATCCTCTTGGTAAACTTCATTATCTCACGATGGCGCACAAGAGCATCGTGGAGACACTTTCTCAGTACTTTCCCTCAAACTCCTCAGCGGATGAGATCCTTCCCACATTTATTTATACCCTCATCACCATGCCTGCAGATACTCGGCTCAACATTGTCAGCAATCTCAACTTTATCCAGCGCTTTCGGAACAATGCTAAGATAGACGGAGAAGCCGCTTGGTGTCTTACCAATGCGGAAGCAGCAGTTTCTTTCTTGGAGACCGTGGATCTTGCGTCACTGAGAGCGAACGAGCCATCTACAGCTCGGGTCAGGTCGACGTCCTTGAGGGCTACTGCTCAAGACCCACTCCGTCCAGATGGGCCAGCGTCTCCATCAATGTCATCCTTAGCAGCGCCGAACATCTCTGCTGTATCTGCGACTTCGACGGAGTTGAGCGTTGGGACAGCGACTCCTCCACTACCCTCGCCAGTCTCGGGCGGGGAAGCAACGACGCCGAAAAGACCTGCCCAGCAACGTCGCGTATCCGGGTTGCTCTCCTCTCGCAACAATCGAGGTGAAAGGACCAGTGAAGCCTTACTGAAAAACGCCGATCAAGCATTTGACACCATCAATGCTACTCTTGAGAACAGCTTCAACTTCCTTTTCGGTAGACTGAAGGAGCAGCAATCGCATGATCACCTCGGGTCGCCAGTCATAGTCCCCAAAACATTGGAAGACGCCCGGAAACTTATGAGCACGCCTCCGCCGGAAGGAGACGAAGCCGGCATCAGCTCCACGAACTCTGCCATCGACGGACCGTCAGCAGAGACAGTAAGCAAAGCCGAGAGCAGAATGCTTGATCTCATAGCCGGACGAAGAGCGACAAGAGAGCGCAGTGTCGACAGCAACAGAAGTTCCGGGAGTGGGAAGAAAGTCGCCTTTGCAGAAATCAAAGAAACGCCCGGAGACCGGCCGAAGATGCCCAGTCCAAGTGCAAGCTCGAATCCTTCACCGCCTGTAGCAGCTGGTAACGCTGCTGTCGAGTCAATGCGCAATCTAGGCAACACGCTGAATCCGCTTAACCGACTAGCTAGCATGAACAAAGCATGGGGCTTTGGGCGAAGTACTCCGCCGGTTACTGAGATGGCTGAGAAGCCGAAAGTGCTTGAGTCCACAGCTTCCGGCAGCGACGTCTCTTCCTCTTTCTCGGCTGCGAAGGACATCTCAGACGAAGCAGCGAGAGCGACGTTGATCAGGTTGTGCAAATCGGGACCTCCTGTCAGGCGTTTTGTCGAGATGAAGGATCCGAAGCAGATGACTCTCGGCGATGCGGAGGAGTTGTTGAAGGATTATCAACGGTTGGCTGCTGCTTTGGAAGAAGCTGGGTTATCGTAGGGTGAAGTATATCTAGCAGCATTGAAGGACTGTGACGTTGCAATTGACCACTTTCTGCATGGAAGGAGAATTAGATATAGACGTGGCGTTCATATGCCTTTGGCGCTGTGATATGGGTCTGTATACTTTTTCGCAATCGTGCAAGCGGTGAATATGTGACCAGCTGTCGTTCAAGAGGAGTTAGTTCAACGCGATTTGTACGAATCTGATGCGTCTTACACTACAGTTCTCTCAAATGCTCGGCTTTCGGGATTCGGAACATGAACAAAACCGTCATCTAAATACGCTGTCTATCTCTGCTCCCCTGCAATATGATTCAGCGTGACGGTCGCAGCGCCGGTAAAAGACTCGAAGAATGAAATCAGTGCCTTGAGGCACCCATCAGCATTAACCGCACACGGAAAAAATGTCAATACATGCCCGGATATAAGGCAGTGCCGCGCCCATTTCAACAGGTGCCCTGGACCAGGATAGGTGATGTACCCTTAAGGACCTGCGATCCAGAAATTGGTACGTTGAGAAATGTGGACGTCCACGTGGGCACACAGCTCGCTGGTGCTTGTCGTTCGGAGTTCGGGAGGGAGCCAGAATATACCAGAGTGAGTATATGCGCCAGTAGCAAGACCCAACGAAACAAGTCGTAGGTTCAAAAAGAACATGGGAGAGACAGTTGCTTGCATTTGACAAAGGAATCTATGAACCTACATGGAGCTATGCAGGGCAGCGATACTTATGAAAGCCAGTAAGGTCCTGCGTGCGCTATTCATGTTTTGCATCGAGGGAGGAAGTCGTTGCGCTGCCGAAGTCTTTGAATTCAGGTTATTGTAACAATGGTCCATTCACGTAGTACATTCATACGGACGGACACCATTACAGAAAGGAGCCATATAAGCTACTACCTCTTACGAAGTCAATAGCTACGTGCCATTCAGCTCTCAAGTTGCACTAATGAATCAAACCGAGAGATTCTAACGTAACCCCTCTTGCAGAGAAAATACATGCACCCATGCACAAAGCAACTCAGCTAAGTGGAAACACGATCCGCGGCCCTCAAGGAACTGCCGATTGAAAACGCACCGCAATGCTAGAAACCAGGTGACGAGATACCTCCCAGCGGTTGGAAAGATCTCGGTCCACCAAAGGCAGGTATGCTATTCCCCGGAACCGGGCTGCCGATCTCACCCAATCCAGCTGCTCCCCTTCCTGCCATCGGTCCACTGCTGCTATTGTCGGGCTCATATCGTACAAGGATTCTGTTCGGTCCATCGTTCTTAGTCGTAAACGAACCGCCGCCGTTCTGAGCGTCGCCTTCTGTTTCGCAGAGTTGAAGCAATTCATCCAATTGCACAGACGGCTCGTTGACTGGGCGTATTGCTTCGACTTGGCGAAGGATAGCGGCAGCGTCTTGGAAGCCATCGTTCGTAGCGTGGTTGGGGTTGAGCTGCTTGCACGCTTGACAGAGCAGTATGCGGAGGTACATGGGCCGAGGCATGTTGGAGCGGTGAAGGCCATTGTTGGAGCCGAAAGAATTCATCGCTGACCATCCGCTGCCAGGCACGTTTCCCCAGCTCGGTCCACCGGGCAAGCCTGGCGAACCGAAAGGCATTGTGGGGGTGTTCCAGTTGGAGCCTGGTGCCGTATGTCTGCTGAGTCCGAACGCATCCATGCGTGGCTGAGGAGCGTGATCCGTGAACAGCAACGATGGTCCAAAGCCACCTTGTCCAGGTCGCGACGATCCAGGTGCCACACTAGCCCTTCTACTGTCCGCTACGCGCGACGGTCCTGTTTCCTCCGAATCTTGCAGGAGGGCACTGCTTCCAAGATGGCTACTGAGTTCATCGATCTCGGTCTGTGTTGTCCTTGGCTTGTGCAAGCTATCCTCTGGTTTCGCACTGGAAGGCCTTTGAATGGGCGCCGGCCTGCCGATCGGTTGAGCTGCTGTTATCGGATGTATGTGATTGGACTTGTCGAGTGACTGGTGTCGAGAATGGGAAACGACAGATTCTTTGGGAGGAGCGAACGATGGAGTAGAACTCGGTTGCGGGCCAGTAGGAGAGGACTGATGAGGCCCAGAAACCGGTTCCAGTGGATAGCCACGACCGTGAGGCATGCCGCTGACAGGAACATTCATGTTGCTGACACCTGGAGGCGGACCTGGCATGCCTTGCATGCCTGGCGGAGGTATGAAAGGACGGTACTGTCCATGGAGTGGTACTTGAGGGGCGAACATTGGAACATTCTGACCGGGCGGTGCGCGTCGGTTCAGTCCAGGTATCACCGGCCCATGCATATTCAGAAATCCATTCACACCCATAGGAGGCATAGCAAAACCGGGTGGATGCGGATGATGCATACCTGGTGGAGGAGCAATAGAATGCATCGGAGACATAGGCTGTGGCGGATGGTTTGTATGGTGATGGTTCGGTGTCCTTGCTGGGGCAATTTTAGGCGCACTACCGGACTGCTTCGCTGTTGTGGCGGATGGAGATACGGATGGTTTAGGTCGCGGCAGAATCTGAGGTGTCTTTGGAGACGACCCATGGGAGCTTTGTCGGGAGGCTTGGCGCGGACGATTAGGAGTTGGAGCTTTTGGAAGATTCGGTGTCGCTACAGGAATGTGAGGAGAAGAAAATCCAGGTGGTGTCGGCTTGGCCTGAAGGCCTGGAGGCAGAGCGACCATTGCGGGTAGCGACGGCCTTTTTGTGGGTTGCGGTACCAATGCAGCTAGCTGTTCTTTTCTCTCACGCTCCTTGGCCTCCTTTTCGGCTTGCTCCTGGGCTTCCAGTTCTTTTCTCTCCTTTTCCTCGCGAGTTTTCTTCTCCTTGATCTCTTTCTCCCGAGCTTCTTTTTCTTCCCGCTCTTTACGCTTAGCGTCATCGCGCTGTTTTTTCTCCAGCGCTTTTTGCTCTCGAGCTTTCCGCTCAGCGTCTTGCTGCCGCTCACGCTCCTCTTGCTGCCGTTTCTGCTTTTCAGCGTCCTTCCTCAGCCTCTCCTCATCCTGAGCTTTCTTTTCAGCCTCCTTTCGTTTCCGTTGCTCCTCACGTTTCTGCCTTTGCTCTTCTTGCTTCTTCTCCTCTGCAGCTTTTGCGGCGGCTTCTTCAGCAGCTTTCTCGGCTTCTCTCTTAGCTTTTTCCTCGGCTTTAGCCTGCTTCTGCTGCTGCTTCTTATCTTTCTTCTTTTGCGCATCTCGAGCTTTCTTGGCCTCGCGCTGCACGTCCTGGCGAGATTCCTCGTCAAGTTCTTCAAGCAGCTTTTGTTGCCGTTCCCTTGCTACCTTTTCCCTATAGGCGGTAAGAACTCGTTGTTCGAACATTCGTGCAGCAAATATTTGAAACATCCGTCGGCCCTCTTCCATGCGCTGCTCCTTTGTCATGGTGTCCTGCGGAGGGTTAACTGAGAATCTAGATGACCCCGGACTTCGTACCATTTCATCTTCCTCGTCCTCGTAGTCTTCCTGGCTATCATACTCCTCATCCTCTTCATCGTCATAGTCTTCCTCTTCCGGAGGTGGACCGTGATTGTGATTTGCATGAGGGTGCGGCATTTGCATCGAAGGATGATTGAGTCCAGAAGCGGCGTACTGAGCTTCTTCTTCTCGTTGCATCCGCCGTTCAGCTAGCTGCTCCATCATTTCAATGAACTTCTTTCCGTCGTTCTTCAAAAGATCATCAGCCACCGTGAGGATGCCGCCTAGGATCTTGTTAGACCACTGGTAAACACGCAGTATCATGTAATCAACGAACCCTTCACAGTCAGACTATTGCCAAAGTTGAAGAAGTCCGCAGCCGGTCCGCGAGGCACCTCCTCCGGTTCCTCGTCGCTATAGTCATCTTCCTCGTCGTCACTGTATTCATCCTCATCGCCTTCTTCATCTTCCTCCTCGTCCTCTTCGTCGTCTGGTAACTCCTGTATCCGACCTCTTATGGCTTGACGAGGGTTAGTCAAGGGCGGGATTCGGTTTGAGGGCGTTTTCGTAGCCACCGGATGGCTGAAATGTCTCGGCGGTGGTAGCACTGGTGCTCCGTCCGACACTTGTTGGTGGTTTGCGTACTGCTCCAGCTCTTCGTAATACGCGTCATAGAGGACCTCAAGTTCCTCCTCGATAGCAGTCCGCTTTCGCCCACACACGGTACAAGAACATGAGTGCTTCTGCTGCTCCTTCATTTTCCGCAGAACAGCTTCTTTTTCGATTTTGACCAATGACTTCCGCTCTTCCTCCCCGAGAGAAAGCCAAAACTCCTTGATCCTTTCTCTCTCTTCTTGGGTCGAAGTGTTCCATATGTGGTCTTTCGTGCCAGCACGATGTAAGGTCCTTGCGGCGGCGGAGGATAGGGGGGGGGGGGGGGGGGGCGGAGGCGGGATATGTGAAGAAATTGGTGTTCGAAGCGCTGCTGTGGAGCCGTTGAGTGGAGGTTGGTACGACGCTCCTGTGCGAAAGGCCTTCTTCTTCCTTTTTCCCCTCGAAGACGTCCCTTCTCCATGATTCGGCAAGTAATCATGCGTGAACTGACCGGGCGCTCCTTGCATTGTCATATTATACGTGTCCTGGTAGACTTGGCCATCCTCATCCGAGTAGTACATGTCTTCGCCATCGACAGCCTCGAACTGATCGGGATCGTCAAAGTCTGGGTCTCCATAACTTATTTGTGATTCAGCACCTTGGTGATGCGGCATGGCTTGGTGTACAGTAGTTCGACCTTGAGGTACATGGCCGTTCCTGACATTCGGATAAAGTGCACCAGGCGGCATGTCCATGACCTGTTGATCTCGTTCAGCGGCTTCCCGAGCAGCCTGCTTCTCCCGCCTCTTTTGCTTTTTGCGATTCACCCCAACAGCCTCAGCAGGCCCATTCTCCGTAACCACAGGATTGCTTGGCTGTGCCATCGCGGCTGCATCTCCGGTGGATTGCTTGCTACGCTGGGCCATAGAAAACGTCGATAGTACAGTGTTTACGGAGTGCTAAGTCCGGAACGTTATCAGCAAAATATCTCAATCCACATTCTCAAGAACCTCTTGAGTTCTTTCTGCGAGTGGTGAAGCGCCAAGGTAGGGCGTCAGTAGGTTCAGGTAACGGAACCCCTCCACGTAAAAGGATTACGAACCTTAGGCCGACCTCAATTGTGTCTCCTCAACCGCCCTGAGCCCTATCAACAGTACGCACTCTTGGATTAACTGAGTCAAGTCCGCAGTGAAAGCGAATGTGTACAGTCGGATAACTTCCACGGCTGCGCCGAAAATGCCCACGGTACTGCAGGTGAGGTTATTCAGAAAGGTGCAGACGTAATGGGTAGCGCTTTGTTCTAAAGTAGGCGCTATTATTGGTCACATGTTTAGCTAGTCGCTAAAAACACGCAACGGCGTAATGTAACCGGCTAACGTAATCGGCTAACGTAATCGGCTAACGTAATCGGCTAACGTAATCGGCTAACGTAATCGGCCAACGTAGCAAGCAGGGCTGCTCCATTCGGCGGTGACATCGCCAAGAGAGCCCGTCGAACACCTCAGCTCATTGCACCTTAACCTCTCCGTCCGAAATCTCTACATTACTTCCTCATCTTCTTCTCCATTGCACACATATAAGCCTTCGGCCTTTGATAACGCTGTGAGGACAATTGTGGAGCTGTCGGATATTGCACGGTATCGGTGATTTGCTTTAGTAGCCTTTGACCTTCCTCCAAACCATCAGCATCAGTCAAGCCGTCATCGGCCCCGGAGACATCCAAACGTCGCCAAAACGACCACATCTCAGTGTTGTCTACTCCATCTTGAAAGTCACCCCCAAACCCGCGCACGAACCACACGAACATCAAGTTATTTCACAGCGAGGCCTTGTTTTGGGGTCCTTCGAAAGTGAGGGCCCGCGGCCTATAGCACACTCTTAGTTGCCACCGCAAGGACATCCCTTGTGTCACACTTCGCTGCGAACATCGAGGGAGGTCTTCAAGTCCACGAGCCCACAAGGACAACAAGATGACACAATCAGATCCGAGCGTCATGCGGAGGTGGGTTTAACTTTACCTATGGGCGATGTCCTTAGGCATTGCATTGCCATAACCCTTGCGTCGGTGGGAAGTAGAGCTGACAAGCTCCGTATCATTCAGGAAGCTGGTTATTATAGGGGACGGAGCTTGTGGAAAGACAAGTTTACTCAGCGTGTTCACACTAGGTTATTTCCCCACGGTTAGCTTCTCAACGTCATCATCACTCGGACAACGTTTGCTGACTTTTCTCCACCAGCGATATGTATGTGACTGTCCTTGTCTAATCTCCGAAAATCTCGTCCCTGCCCCGGAAAGTCAACTCCAGTTCAGTCCCTAATAGACACCTCGTACTAGGTCCCGACTGTGTTTGAGAACTATGTCACAGATTGCAGAGTTGATGGGAAATCAGTGCAGCTTGCATTATGGGATACGGCCGGACAGGAGGATTATGAAAGACTTCGGCCGCTTGCGTATTCAAGAGCACACGTCATCTTAATTGGCTTCTCAGTTGACATGCCCGACTCACTAGAGAACGTCAAGCACAAATGGGCGGAGGAGACAAGAGAACGGTGTCCTGGCGTACCCATAATATTAGTCGGTTTGAAGAAGGATCTGCGCGAAAACCCACAAGCGCAAGAAGAGATGCGGAAGAAGTCGTTAAAATTCACAACGCCTAAAGCTGGCCAAGACATGAAGGAGGAGATTGGAGCCCGAAAATATCTGGAGTGCTCGTCGCTGACCGGTGACGGGGTCGACGATGTGTTCGAAGCAGCAACGCGCGCCGCGCTACTGACGTTTGAGAAGGGTGAGGGCGGCAAATGCTGCGTCATCTTATGACTGCTTTCCATGAGGTTCCAGTACTGAAGTTTTGCTGTTGCCACGGGGCGTACTTAGGCGTGTTACGTCTACTGACTGGCTGAGACATCGATGGCTTTGATACGGAGGGCAAAAGCCTCTGAGTGTACGGTACGCCGGGCATGACGGCGCACGGAGACATGTTCGATGGTAATGATAACGACGACGAGTTGGCGACGCTCTTTAATCTTCCTAATGCTTCATGCTTCACTAGACAGCATGAGCTCACTATAAAGAGTAGAGTTAGACCCATTCGGTTTGCCATGTGCCATGAGAATGCTTAACTCGAGGTTAAACGGTAATCTCTGCATCTCGTATATACCCAGTATCCACTGTCGGAGAACCCATATTTACACAGCACCAACAAGGTCCTGCGCCCAACCATTATATGCATCTTATCAATCCCATTACACAACCTCCTGCACTGCACTGCACTCCTTCACCCTCCTCCTCCTCCTCCTCTTCACCTCGTCCATGCATGGTTCCAGCCCTCTCTACTCGGCCACTCCGTCTGCGCCCTCGCATACTCAATCGGCACACCCGCCCAAATCCCCTGCTTCCCCATCGCACTTCTATACAGCCTCCCCAGATCCTTCGGCTCCCTCGCGCCCTTCTCCTGCGCCTCCTCCGGACTCATCCCATTGTCCCCTATCAGCCGCAGCGCTTCGCACGCATCACGCATGCTGTTGTATTGGCGCTCCAGCTCGAGTTCGGTGGCTCGTCGCTGCTTGGCACGGTAGAGCTGCCACGCGCGGTGGATGGTCCAGTGGCGGAGGGCGCGCAGGCGGGAGAAGCGGAGGGGGCGTGGGGTGAGCGGGTGCATGAGGTGGTAGCGGATTAGTGCTGTGAGGAGGGTCAGCGACGTGCGACTTTCTAGGGTTAGGGGAGACGAAGTCTTGAGTAGACATAGCCGTGGCGGTGATTTATAGTCAGGGTGTTGTACATACTTATCCGCATGTCTTTCTTCGACGCATCCTTGCCGCGGCCGCGGGCCTGAGGTTGGTGGGTCGTAGAGAAGGGAGCAGCATGGTCAATCGATGGCGACCAGCACTGTGTCAGGAGGGGGTTTCGGTCTGAAGGAAATCGTGGAAACAGTATTCGCCGGCCATGTGTCCGTGGCCGGCTCACTATCCGGACCCTCATCTGTACAGTCTTGCTGATAGGTGTAAGGTAGAGTAACTTCATAGAAGATCATGAGGAGAGTTGTGACAAGGCTGAAGCCTGCAACGGGAGGAACCGCTCCACGTGGAGAACCGCAAACGGCTGCCCCACGATTTAGACGTACGTTGAACGGTGGAGAAGTATTATGGAGATCTATCTAACTGTCCACTTCGTCCAGAATCGCTACAATCTCATAAGAGTCTCCGACGACGTCGTTCTACTTAAGGGGTATTGGAAAGATAGGTGACTCTAGCCGGAAGACCTGAAAACCCTTCAAGGATCACAAGTCATCCACGACGCGCCCCAGTCAGCGTCATGGACTGGAAAAGAATAACAAACAATTCGGGAAGGAAACGAGAAAGATGGCATCTGAGCAAGTCTGCCCATCGTAAATCCGGCAACACTTTTGTGAAGACTCACAATGGCACGGCCAAACCCGGCGTCTCCTATCTCCGATAATCGCCGACCAGAACTGCAGCTTGGGGAGCGGATCTACTTTCCTCCTTGACAGACTCTGACCCTGCAGTAAGGTAAGGCTCAGCCGCGCGCCAGGTTGGCGGAGATTAAAGGGCCAGCTAGCACTCCCCACACTTTCACTTCTCCGATAACGGCTAACGCATATAAAAGTCGTCCTCTGCCCCACAACCGCCTCTCCAACTCCATCTACCTGGAGGAATTGGTGACTTGGTCAAGATGACTACCGATGATCAACTGTTGGAAGCTTCGGCTAGACACCCTTCACCGGGAAGGACCTTTGAGTATGGGACAGCTGGAGTGAGTCACAATCAGTCCTTTTTTTAGGTGCCATAGAGACTAACGATTGCAGTTTCGGATGAAAGCGTAAGCCCGTCCCTCAAGCTAGGCTCACATTCAACGCAGATTGCGTCAACAGCACTTTGTTTCTGTTTAAGGGCCTGCCAGTTCAAGTGCTGATGTTCGCAGAAATCTTCTGGACTCCGTAATCTTTAGGGTTGGCCTCCTAGGTGCGCTTCGATCAAGGAAGTTCAACGGACAGACCATTGGTGTCATGATTACCGCAAGCCATAACCCTGCTGACGATAATGGGGTGAAGCTTGTTGATCCAATGGTGAGCAGTACGGTATCATTAAACTTCTCACATGTTAAGCTGACAATACATCTACAGGGTGAGATGTTGGAGGTGCGTATTCACTTCAATCACCTTCAAGAAGCACCTTGGCTAAGATTTTGTCCTCAGTCTTCCTGGGAAGCATACGCCACCCAACTTGCAAATGCCCCAACAGACGAAGAACTTGTGAAAGTGTACAGCAAACTGGCCACTGACCTCAAAGTCAGAAAAGATGCACCATCTCGGATCATCTACGCACGCGACACCCGAGCCTCCGGTTCGAAACTGGTGGATGCGTTGAAGGACGCTCTCACAGTCACTGGCTCTGAAGCCACCGATTTCAAGTTCTTGACCACCCCCCAACTCCACTACATCGTCCGCTGTATCAATACCAAAGGCACGCAGTATGAGTACGGCGAGCCAACAGAGGAGGGATACTATGAGAAACTCGCGACTGCATTCAAGACTGCGATGAAGCATCGTAAAACAACCGGACACGTTACGGTGGACTGTGCGAATGGTGTTGGAGGTCAAAAGCTGGAGAAGCTGGTCAAGTACTTGCCTAGTGCAAAGGATGGAGGGGTCGACATCAAGATCATCAATGCGGATGTGGTCAAGCCTGAGATCTTGAACTTGGACGTAAGTCCGCTTATGCTTGGTGGTGAGCGCAGCTCCTTATAGCTGACTTCGTCGGTCTTAGTGTGGTGCCGACTTCGTCAAGACCAAGCAACGAGCACCTCCATCGTATAAAGCCACTCAAATGGAGAGGTGCTGCTCGCTCGACGGCGACGCCGACCGTGTCATCTACTGGTTCCACGACAATGACAATCGGTTTTGCATGCTGGATGGCGACCGCATTGCTACTCTCGCCGCATCCTTCATTGCTGATTTGGCTAGGCAAGCCAATCTCGCGGACAAGCTACGGATCGGCGTTGTGCAAACTGCGTATGCGAACGGTGCATCGACCGAGTACATCACTAAAATTCTCAAGGTGCCCGTAGTCTGTACATCTACTGGCGTAAAGCATCTCCACCACGCCGCAACGCGGTTCGACATCGGAGTGTACTTCGAGGCAAACGGGCACGGCACTGTGCTCTTCTCTCCAGCTGCCTTGAAGACCATCAACACCTACGAACCACAATCCCCAGCTCAGCAAGACGCGCTTGAAGCGCTGCAAGCTCTCACAGAGCTCATCAACCAGGCCGTGGGCGACGCTCTCTCCGATCTGCTCCTGGTCGAGGTTATCCTAGCGCACAAGTCGTGGACACCGCTGGAATGGCTGCACACATATACCGACCTCCCGAACCGACTCGTTCGCGTAGAAGTCAGAGATCGCAGCATCTTCAAGACAATAGATGCGGAAAGGAGGCTGGAGAGTCCACCTTATGTGCAGGAAGACATCGACAAGTTGGTTGGGAAATACAAGCTGGGAAGGGGTTTTGCAAGGGCAAGTGGTACGGAGGACGCAGTGAGGGTATATGCAGAAGCGGCGACCAGGGGTGAAGCGGACGACCTGGCGAAACGCATTGAGGGTGTTATCAAGAGATATGGCGCCTGATTGGGTATCTAGTATGGGGCTGCCAAAGGGCAATGTCATTGCGACGGAGTTTGTGTGGGAATTGGCACAAAAATGGCATTTAGGCTGGTCCTACAAGGATCTATCACGTTGGTGGAAAATGGCATCTAGGCGGGGCTTCTGAGCATCTATCATGTTGGTGGCAATTGGCGTCGATTGGAAGGATCACGTCTGAGCGTTCAAGCGAAGCATATCGAGGTCAGGCGCTACAAAAGTTTTTGTTTATTTACGTGAATAGTTCGACGGCGTCCAGAAAAAAGTTCGGGAAGGTCTTCTGAACAGGCTGAGGCCACAAAAGCAATGTCCTAGCTCCTTATGGGCTTTTTCTGATCTGCGTATCTAGACAACGTGGTTGGTAGTCTTGAGGAGATCCTCAGATCTATATGTGTTGGAGCTGGAGAAAGCAGTGGCCTTTTATTAGGTTGTTGAGGTCTGCATACCAGAGGACGTGACAGATACCCATGGGGAGTCCACCAGACCATTATAAATGTGAACTCAGCGAGCATGAGACCTTTTTGGATCTTAGTTCAGGTCTATGTCCGAGACAGCAAGGTTGGTACTCCTCAGGAGGTCCTCAGCACTTCATTCCATGCAAGCCCGGGCATTAATGCGCCCTCAGAAATGGTTTCAGGCCGCGAACCAGACGATTTGTTCGGTAATCAGGGGGGCGCTCCCCAGATCGTTTCACTCTTACAAAACCAGCTGCTATGGGGCATTTTTCAAGTCAAAACATATTCCTGGATGCGACCTGCCAGTATGGCATAATGTTACAACTTATGAGGATCCACCCCGCTTAATGAAAGTACTATACTTATTTCTTCACCATTTATGCTCATTCACCATATGCTCCTTTCCCCAGCTTGCCTCAAGTAGCCCTTCTCTCACTCGCTTTCCAGATCCTACATCACTTTTTCGGAATGTCCTGCCCGCTCGCCACACCACCTTCCCCCGCACCGTCTGGGAGGTCATGCTCACTGATCACACCTCCCATTCCTCCATCGGTCGGGATGTCCTGCGCGCTCGCCACACCACCTTTTGGTTCCTGCGCTGCTCCTGGTGGCCAAACGATCTCCTTCCCCTTCCCCTTGCCATAAACATCTCCCGGCACTACTTTTTCGCTTTCGCTGGCGCCGCTAGCAACCTCCTTCGCCTTGCCGTACACCGCAGCTGCGCCTTTCTCGTACGCATCCGCCAGGTTTTCCCTCCCTTGCTGAACTCCCTGCTTAATCTTCTCCCCATTCATTTGCCCCTTCGCCCCTTCGAAGCTCTTGCTTACAGACTCTCCCACACTACCCACCCTCTCCTTTCCATCCTCGACGCCTCGCATTACCGAATCCCCAACATTGCCAGCCATATCTTTCCCCTTCTCCGCCGCACCCCCCATCATCTCCCGTCCCCTCTCCACGGCACCCTCAACCATCTCCCTTCCCCTCTCTAC
>JAGFMK010000508.1:0-19057 GCA_021030975.1 Lichenothelia convexa | reverse complement strand
GGGCAATGCAGCAGGATAGTGGAGGATGATGGAGGCACAGGTGCGGTAGAGAGGGAGGAAGAGCAGAGAGGCGGACCTTATTCCTCAACCGCTTCGACGCGATAATGGCAATCTCGTCGCATATCCGCTTGTTGGTCTCGAAGTCGAGCGTGAGCTTGGGGTAGTACCGCTCGATGATCACTTTGGCGGACTTTTTGACGGTCTGTCGCGGGCATTGAGTCAGCGTCTTCCATCTCCATCCACGAACAGTTAGGAATTGATCTCTGACCTTCGTGCGGACGCGACCCATGATTGCGGTTTCTGCTGTGTAGAAAGGTGGGCGAGGTTATTTGGTGTCGTTGTCGAGAACCGCTGCAGCGTTTCCGGCGGAATTTCGGTGGTGATGGGGTCCGCTTAGGGCTTACCCTAACGTCACGTGCTCAAGGTTTCAAAAGGCTGAAGGAGCGCCCAATGCTATCACCTCGCTGAGTCAGGTTGCAACGATACCTCAGAAGTTGGTACTGGTTGGCACGCGAATATCTAAGATTTCCGCCCTATTATGTGCACTACTCAATTCGTACGATTGTTCACTGGATTCAATGGTTATGGTAAAATTGTATGCGGAAGCCGCTAGGCCGAGCTATGCATTGTTATATTCCATGCGTATTATTTGACATAGGTTCTCTCACCGCCCCATCTCTTCATTCGCCCGTGGTCCAGCATTCGGTGCCTGCTGCTTTGTGATACTCTGAAGTAGCTCTATCGCCGAATTGTACTCTCTGTCTGCCTTCCTCCTCTCCTCCTCTTGCGCGGGGCTTGGTTTATTGGTCAAACCGTAGCCCAGCCCGGGGTTGTTCGTCCTCCTCTGTCCGGATGGTGTGTTGGATGGTGTGTTAGATGCTGTGTTATATGCTTGCATGCCTGGGCTTGGAAGCTGATCTGCAATCGTTGGAGCGTTTTCAACAATCTGACCGGTATGCACGCCGATATCCTCTGCAACTGCCCTCCTCACAAGTAACTTAATCCTTCCTTTCGAGTCCACGGTTGCACTCTTAGGTGAGACCCAGACCTTGCCACCTCCCTCAGTGTCAATGTCCAAATAGCTCAGTCCAGGAACCCTCTGATCATCGAAGGTAGCATCTTGAGACGTGTCTACGACCACACCACCTACGCCAAGTTTACCCTGTTGTTGACTCTGGCCAAGGTTTTTCGGTGACAGTATACGTGCTCGAACTGGCGTACGTTCCCGCTGCGGACCTAGTATTGGGTGATTGTGTACATAGCTCGCGGACCTCAGATACGACAGACCGGCTGAAGGATGGGTCTTTGGCGGCCCAGACTCCGCCTTCTGTAGGATAAACCTATCCACGTCCCCGTCAAAGCTCTTCGATTTTACAGCCATCCTACTGGGCAGCGCAGGAAGGTCCAAAAATGCCTGGATCAAGCTAGTGAGTTTGGAACCCAGTAGCGTATCGCCGCGCATCCGTTTGATCTCATCATCAAGCAAGCGATCATCAACTTCAATTGGCTTTTTCTCCAGTTCTGCCACTTCGTCCCACCGCTGCTCCTCTCTCAACACCCGTACTTGATCGGCAGTATGCTGAGCCCTAACATACTCCCGCAAGTACTCCCTAAACACGCCCTTGCGCCTTCGCACCTGCTTCAGATACCCCTCGAATTCGCCCTCCGTCTTCCCTGCTATCCATGGCCCGTCATACTTCCATCTTTCTGACTTGTCATCCGCTGGCCTTGCCGTATTATCAACGTCCCGCTCGAATACACTTTTCCGCGCGCCTTTAGGTACTGCCGTCGTGCGCTCCACCTCTGCAGATATAGGGACATTCATTTCCTGCCATTTCTGTAAAGTGAGGGTGTGGTCCGCTGCTGATTCGTACTCTGTGATGTGCTCCAAAGAGTCAATGGAGTCGACTCGGAACGTTGGCGTGGATGTCCTCGTTGTAGACCTTAGTGGAAGTGGTCGCTTGAGGCCCCAGTCGCCTCGAGAAAGGGATGATTGTGGTGTTGCAAGGGCTTGGTGGGTAGGGTGAGGGAGCGTGGCGGTGTCCGAGAATCGTGTAAAGCCGGCAGATGTTATCGAGTCATGGCTGGGTCGAGGCAGTGGAGGTGGCAGAGAGAACAGCCTGGAGGAACGCAGGAGACTGGCTGTTGGTGACAGGCTCTTACTTGACATTTCCCGTTCGAAGATAAGTTAGTACACAGCAGCTACCGTCAGCTCTAAGGAGCAATTCTGGTCAGCGCTACCTTGTATCCAGAAGTCCGGCTGTAGCAGCGCGCTTAGAAGAGTAGGGAGGGCTTAACGCTACAAGCGCGTCGTGATGCAGAGTCCGCACTAGCGAATACTGTCCCTGCAGCAGAGCCAGTCAAAGTGCCATTTTTCTGGATGACTTTAGCATTACAAAATCTGAAGGTTTGAAAATGCAATTGAATGTATAATTGCGACCATGGATACGTACATCCTTGGAACCTAGAATACCTGGACCGGTTCTTTCATCATACGGCGTGTCTATACGCAGGACAAAAACGGCATTTATGAACGCCAAGCCTGGGGTCACGACTGATATCGTTGCCAGATTCCAATACATCAGTGACAGTAGCCCAAGTCTAGTCTGTCCAACCCTCCCAATGGTAGTGCATGCGCCGGAACTCCCTACCATCCCAATCATGGCTACCTCGTACTGCCTAAGCTGCTCGGCGTCATGCTGCTCAGCTTACTACTCACCCAAGTTCCGCCTCCACTCATCCAACTCGGCAGACTGCGTCTGCTACCGCTGCTTGATCCACCAAATCTGCTTCCCCTTCCTCTAATGGTGAATCTCATTCTTCCCTCCGCAATAGAATGAATAATGTTGATTACTCCAAACGCACTGCTGCCCAGTGCTCTGAAAAGCGCCACTGCAGCGACCGACCATAGAATGAACTTCAGGTAGAAATTGCTGGCAACGTGCGTGCTGCTGTAAGCTTCCGACACCGCCATTGCCAGAACGGCGTTGCAGACCATCCAGACAACGACCATGTACGTCCGCACCGCTCGGTAATAGTCTTCTTGCTGTTGCGCTTCCGAGAGACCACCTTTCGGAACCTCGATCCGGTCGCGTAGATTCCGGAGCGCCTCGTCGTAGCCCGAGTCGATGTCCAGCTGTTCGGACGGCATCTCCAACTCCACGGTTCCCTTGTGGCCCACAGCCGCTCCAAGATCCGTGTTGATTATGTTGTCGCCTTTCGTTCCCCACGTTACGTCATGCGCGTTGCAGAAGGCGTACACCTGCAGGGTGCAGATGTAAGACGGTAGTAGAGCGAAGTACTGGGCCGAGGAGGTGAACATGTGCCATGGGTCGAGATAGAGGAAGGACATCAGAAAGTAGAGGCCAACTGTCGAGCAGGTGGAGACAATAAGATTGGTGAAGACGTTGTTGCCCAGCTGAAGCGAAGTTTTAGAGTCGGTGAGTTGACGGATGACAATGTAGAGTGCGGAGAAGGTAGTGTATGCCATTATAACAGAATACCCAACCATACTAGAAAGAAACATCCTCTTCGCTCTAGTACACTGTCAGTAGGCTAATCGTTGTCAAGCGGGGAAAACTTACCCTTGAGGACGATTACCCATGGACAGAATGAATTGCACGCAGATAAGTAAAACGCAAGCGTAACGGAGAATGATGAATATGACCTTGCCAATATTATGACCGAAGGGGTCAATTCTTGGGTCGGCCAGCGACCCCGCAATGAAATAGAATGTGAGATAAAAGTTCGCCTGTCAGATAGTAAGCATATCTCTCCCGTTAGTTCATTGCGGCCGAGGCTAATCTTACCAGCGAAAAGAATGTAAAGAGCAAATTGACGAACTGATACACAAACTCGATATGCAGTAGTATTTTGCGCCATATCGTATGATCAGTTGCCCATACTTGTCTGAAGTGGAGTAACGAATAGACGGCAGCAAAGAAAGCTCCGTTGAGCCATCTTCTTCGCTGTGAGATGAACTCGGGTACAGCATCTGGCAGAGGTCAGCTTTGGCCTATTACAGGCATTTGCAGGGTTTCAATTACCTGGCACATCTGTTTCCCCCGTGGCGCTCTTCACGTACTTCAGCACCCAACGCTCATTCCTCTTAGCGACCAACTCCCAGCACAGAATACGGTCCTCAGCGAGATACATATTGGCAGTAAAAACATCGGCATCCTGACCATGAAGGGTCTCTCCTTTAAAGTATTGGCTGAGCGGCCCGTGACCAGTCTGATCGTTCTGCAAGGCGTGGTACCGATATGCAGATAATGCACCGGGCAGCACAGTGATATAGCCAAACACTGACTCCAACGGCTTATCCAAGATATTTGACATCTTGTACTCAAAGTTCTGCGATGCGACCAGCGGGTTCAGTAGACCGAGCCATCCTCTGCCTTTCCCAGCCTTGATCTCTCCAGCGGCGCCGGCGACACTCGAGTCGGTATCGAAAGCCTTCCATAAATGGTACAAGGAGTTATTCCCGGGTTTCGTTCCAACATCAAGAAGTATACAGATGTTCGGATTCAGCGCTCTTCCGAATGCGTTGAAGAACCATCGATGCGAGTTCAGCTTCTTCGCATTCTTCTCCTTCAGACAGAAGATTAATTGGCAAGGCACGATACCCTTCTCAGCCCCTTTGAACTTGAGGTCCGCGTCTAATGACACTTGCGTTGTGTATTCATAAACATGAGCGGTGACTTCTTTTTGATTTACCAGGTTCTTCGCTATTCCAGCTTGGTAGACACCCATTGCTGCCAAGGCGTCCAAGGTTCGAGGATGTACCTTTTGCCGACCGTCAGAGATTATGCACACGACAATCTTCTCCCATCCGTCCTTGCCCCATGTCCGTGACTTCGCACGGGAACAAAAGTGAGAGATGTTCCTCATTACACCATGCATTGTCCGGGTAAAGTCAATCTCGTTCTCATTGTACATTGTTATGCAGATGAACAGCTCCGTCTCGCGTAATGTGCTACCAAAATTTTGCCTCAACTTGTATCCACGTGGAACAAATTCGTCCGGATCGCATGTTACAGCTGTGTATCGCATGTGCGTGAATTCGATGTCGTCCCTTCGCGGTAAGAAACTATACAGTATGGTGGGTATTTTGCACTCCAAGATGAGTTCTCCGTTCACGAGTTTCACCTCCTTCTTCGCCATTTGTGCTTGCCTAGCCCCTCTTCGCTCTTGCGCTCCCATTGGCACAGACTCATATTGATTGTAGTCCTTTTCTGTGGTGAATGTAGCTTGAGACGCAAATGAGTCTCGAGTCTCAAGTCCTGGGCGAGTTGCTCCCTCTGAAAGACCAAACACATCGTCGTCATCTCTATCGTCAATGGGTATAGCCGTATCCTCCGTCAGGTCCTTCGAAGTTCTTGTCACCGGCTTCCCTCCAGCAAACAGTGGCGCAGGCGGTAGCGGCCTCCTCGGGCTTCCACCATACCTCGAGGACGGTGTACCCGGCCGTGGAACACCATTTATATCTACCAGCTCGTACGCTGGATTCGATGCTCGTGGTCTTGCGTAATCTGCCGATGATCGCGACGGCGTCCAAGGCCTTGACGGCGATCGAGTGGGCGAGGGAGAACGAGGTGGCATGTACGTCGGTGCGTCACTAGTGGGTGGTGGTATATCAGGCGTATTGTAGAGTACAGAAGGGTTGCGGGAGGGAGGGTGTGCGCTAGTAGACGGTTGATATGTTCGTTGGAGAGGGCTGGGTCTGGAAGATATATATAAGTCTGGCTGAAATTTCTGTCTGGGAACCATTCTAGCAGTTGCGCGGACTGTTTTACGCCTTGGAGGTGCTTTACTGGCTCTTTGCGACAGCATTGTCGCCGTCTCGTCCAGCAAGACGGTTGTGGCATCCTCCGAACTACTTCCCCCTTTGCCTGCTCGCAAGCTCACATTACCTATGGCTGTTGCGCCATGGCTGTCATGATAGCTTTTGCGAAAAGAAGAGGGAAAGGAAACATGCGCAATCATGGAGTCGGTGGGTGGTACTAACGGTCTGTAGTCGATATCATCAACGGACGTCAACAAGCGCATTGTAGCGCCATTCTGAGACAAGTTTGTCGGAGTAGGCTCATCCTCATTCGGCACATATGACGGAGGGCCCGTGTAGTCTGGAGGTGGATGAGATGGAGGGGAGGGCCGCGCCATTGCAGCGGCAGTAGAACGAGCGGAATGGTTCGAGGAATGCGCCGGCTGATGGGATGCTTGGTGTTATCTAATGCTGAACGAGAGTGTCGGTAATGTTAATGATACTATTGTTGGACAGCAGAGTCTCTACCCCTGTTCAGTGACTGACATGCGACAGAAAGATAGTTTCTGCATCGCTCCATGCTACTGGTGCAAGGCGAGCAGACATGACCCGTGGAGAACCTTGTTTGGTGATAAAGCGGCACGTGACCGGGTTGTACAGGCAACGGACGAGCCAAGAATTTCCGCCCCGCCGCCCTACCGGTGTCGATCAACCTCCGCCCTTTCCATCACCAACGTCATGGCAGCGCTTCATCGCTATTTGTCTTGCAGTCGCTGTCGGGTCATAGTTCCATTGAAGATATAGGATCCCTTTTATGGACGCATCGGCTCTCTCCACCTGGGTGCCATGGCTTTGTCCACGTAAATCCCGCCTACAAAAACTTGCTTAAAGCCTTTGACAGTTATTTGTCGGGGTCGAGGCAGTTCACCGTAGTCTATTGCCAGCGTTTTCAATAGTTGTAGATCAACGGGAACCGTGATTGCTGATGGTGAGTCAGATGTCGGAGCATCATGTCAGAAGGGGATGTACCCCGGACGAACCGAAGCAGAATCGCGCTGCGCGTTGTTATAGCTCCAGTAGATCCCCGTTTCCGTTACCCACGGATGGCTGATAAAGCTGCTGTGGTCGGTGCTGATTTACAATATACATGGTGTCGCCACCTCCCGCAGAGACCGGGCTGTTTAATTGCATGTTGGCCATCTGCTGATTCTCCAGCCCTGCAAAGTACATATCCGCCGCATTGACTGCTGCAGCCAGATTTCCTTGGCTGGTACCATTCGCCTGGAAGCTCGTTCCATTTGTCTCAATGGTGGTTTTTAGCTTTCTCTCGTCGATCTCCTTCTGTGCGAGGACGGTTGGCAGCGTATCCCTTTGCAGCGCAGGGCTATCCTGCACTCTCCTCGGTCGCGCCGCCCTGAAGACTTGATGTACCGGCTTGAGATAGATTGTAGCTAATGTACCGATATTGAGACACATTTCCTCCAGCGTGACAGGATCGAGCTTTTCTGATTCAGCGGTGATGGCAGGCTTTTCGCCCATTACAATCTGCTTCGCTGTAGTAGGATCAGATGAGAGGAGGCGCCAATACATGTAGCCTCTGTCCCTTAGATCAGGGTTATCGGTGTCCTCAGTCGCCCATTTCAGAACCTTCGGTACCAATAATTGGCCCTTTGTGGGCCTTTGGATGAATAGCTTCACTGTAGCCGTGAGCAGTGCAAGTTGCACTTCGTGCGGTTCGTCCGCAAAAGAGAACAAGAAGTCGTCAAGCAAAACGTTAGAGTTGTTTATGCGATCCGCATACTGGCCAATGATCCATATCATTGCGGCTTTAGCTTCCGGCTCGTCCAAGGAGTCTAGGTTCTCGCACAAGGTAGCTATGATGGATTCGTACTTGTTTGGATACTTGCGAAAGATGTTTCGAATAACAACGGTAGCCTCTTGAACGATGTAGGTAACCTTCGTTGCGACAAGCTCGAGGAGGGCATTGATGCAGAGTCGTGCCGCAGGCTCAATCTTGATTGCTAACTTTCCAATGGCGCGGACGGATTTTCGGACGAAGTGGACGTCAATTTCCGTAGCATATCTAGTGTCATTAGCATTACGGTTGATCATTCCGTAATGGTGCACTTACTCTCTCAATTCCGTCAGCACTTCGTTGATGTTATCTTCCGTCGCCAGCATGAATATCAATTCCAACTTGGTCACCTTGACGTAGATGGGATCGTTATATTTACAAAAGAACACTCGTATGTCATTTCGTAATACCTCCGGACGTCTCTGCAGTATCAGTAGTGCATTCCGTAATGCCAAATATTGTATCTCTGGGCCTTTGGACAACAAAGTAACCAGTGGCGGCGACAATTTGTTACAAAGTGAAGCAATAACTTTCTGATCAGAGACGTAGTTCAAAAGGTACAGGATGACCCGAATACAGGTAAGAACAACGGCTGAGTTGGAGTGTGAGAGGCGAGGTGCAATACGCTCCGCCAGCAGAGCGGCTTCGCCGGTGTCTTGAGGAACATAGTTCATTAGCGCCTCTAAAATATACGTTTGGCCCCATCTATTACATTTTAGCGAATTTTTGGTGGTGTATTCGACTTTCAGAGGCTTCAGACTTACTCTGAGCAGTCTGGCAGAATTTGGACAATTTTTGAAGCGCTCGCATAATCAATGGTTAACTTGATATTTTCACTTCTTTCCCAAATATCCATAAGTGCTGCTAGCGCGCTTGATACAACTGTTGGATTCTCATCCCGGAGCATTCGGTTCAGCCGATCAATAAGATCGGATCCCTCTACCAAAGGCTTGTCGTGATCGTATAACTTGGCGACACAAAAGGCGGCAGTCTTCCGCACATATGGATCCGGGTCCTTCAAAAGAGACTTGAGAGGAGATACGAGGGCTTCGACAAACTCACGGACGTGGATGTATGACATAGTCCGGAGCGCTAGGGCGCGTACCAAGGGGTTGTTGTCTTCCAAATCCTAAAATGTGCAATGAGCATGTGACGTGTGCAAAGCTGGAGGGACCTACAGCTACGATGACCGGCAATGCCTTCAGCGCTATATCCGGCTTTGCACGAGCATAGTTGACGAGGTATAGAAAACACCTAAGCACCTTTAACCGCGAACCATCTTGGGGCAATGAACGTCCACTGACAGCGTTCCGATGTGCATGGGCGACCTACATCTTCTTGATTTCCAGACTCTGTATGTTCATACACCCTACAACGTCCGGAAACAACGCAATCATGTCGTTGTTGCTCATTGTCATGTTCGCAACAATCTTCTTTAGGGCGATCTTCTTTGCCGAGTTGTTCTTGTCCTTCTTGCCTCCATTATTAAGCTCTTGTCGTAGTTCCGCTACTTTGCCCTGTAGAGGTGCATGTCAGCGCAGATGTCCTGAGTCCGGTGCTGACAGAAGTACGGCAAATCAGTGTGTTGCATGAGCTAATCGGATTGACCGCGCTGCGCTTTTGAGACTGCGGTAAGGTCCATTGAGTATATGCCTGGAGAACAGCCGTACGTACCCTAGCAAAGAGCTTTGCGTCCTGCCCGCTCGAACTCATGATGGCCTAAGGTAGTGATTGCAGGATCCCAGGTGCGTTCGGAGGCGGCTGCGCCAGATATGGTACGCTCACCCACAACTGATGGTAGTAGGCGATCATATAAACGAGATCTGGAGAGTGGTTCTCACGGTAACATCGCTGAGCACATGGGCAACAATGCAGCATCTCCATGTTCAAGCTGAAGATGGGCATTGCTTCCGCTGCTGACTAAACCTCCGAGTTGGCCGCACTACACAACCCCAGATCATTGCAATAAGTACCACTGTACCATACAATCTAAGGCACCCAGCACCCAGGAAGCTTTATAACATTTGACATATTCCACTTGACCGAACATTAAGTCATGGCACATCAACTCCAAACTCCATCACCTCCGCCGCCGCAATGGGTCATCGATCTGAATTCCAAGCCTTCCCCGAGACCAAAGTCAACCAACACCCCCGACCCACCCGGATACACCGCTGCACTGTCTAGCAGTCCAAGCAAGGTGAGCACGCTTGGTAGCGTTTAACTCAGTTGCTGACTTTCTAATGCAGCGAAGCAATACCTCTAAACAGCAACCCGCCGCTCCAGCCCGCAAACCTCCAACGACTGAAGAGATGGACACTCTGAAGCTGAAGAAGGCGTGGGAAGTCGCCATAGCACCAGCGAAGCAGTTACCAATGAATGCGTTTGGAATGTACATGACTGGAAACTCTTTACAAATCTTCAGCATCATGATGGTGTACATGCTCTTCAAGACACCGATTCAAGCAATACTGAACATGAACAATGCTTTCACACGCTTCGAGACACCAGGGACAAGGTCTCGGTTATTTATGGTTAAGTTGGTGTTCGTGCTTACGAACTGCATGGCGTTGGCGTTAGGAATATGGAAAGTTAACGCGATGGGATTGTTACCGTAGGTTTTCTCAGGGCTTCGGACAGCTGAAAACTGACGTGGAATGCAGGACAACACGGTCCGATTGGCTCGCATGGGAGACTCAGAGGGAGCCTCTGGAGCGAGCTTATCCTGCACAGGCTTTCTGACCGGAAAGTAGTAGCGCAAGCGCCTTGTCGATTCCAAGAGCGACCTTGATCATTCCAGCTCAGCGAATTGTTAGGCTATTCGAAGTGTGGTTCTTCCATCCGAAAGGGTGAGCAGACCCATATCAATAGAGACAATAACAGAATCATTGCACAACTGCCCATAACGAATGATCCACCAAGGACAGTTCCAACCTGACCATGTCTGATTGCCGAGCACGTCGAACTCCAAATCCCTTACAGCGGCGCTACGGCTTTCCTGACGGAAACCGCTGGCGGGCCTCACAAGGATACATGCGCTGTTAGCCAGGCACGTTGACTGAGCATGACCTGCGCAGATTGTGAAATACGAGACTGGGCACAGGTATGGACGTGGATCTGGACGATTAGCGATACAAGCATATTCTCCCACCAGCTCTGCCATTCTATCAGTTGATGGCCTCCGTCCAGCTCCTTTGCAGCTACTACGTCCGCTACTTGCGCCAGTCCCTGTAAGTCGAGCTCCTCAGGCGATCCCGTACCGCGGTCCGTCGTATACTGTCTACTGGTCTTATGTCCTCGCCAGAGAAGACATCCGGTCATAGCTAGTAAAGCGAGGCCCTACGGGAATGTTGACACCAGCGCCAATGGCGACTACATGGTTTAGAGGACGGCGAACAAGGTGTTGCCGTCGCTGTTGAGGCTGTTGAGGTTACATACCTTACGCATTCGCCGGTGTTCCACTGGAAAGGTGCCAACGCAGAAGCCGAAACTGGGGATTGCGAAGTCGCCTCGCCAATCGAGCCTAACGACATTTGCGTGCTAGAAAACGAGCTGGAGATAATTGTTGAAGCATAGCTTAGCCCCGAAGTTGTATTCTGATGGTCGTAGACATTGGCGTCCTTTTGGTCTCCAATACCATCCCGATGCCATGCTCTTACTGCATCCCAATATGGAACAGGTTACTTAGATTCGCAGCTACCTCATCGAGAGTGTCTAGGCGTCGGACAGCTCCTGGCACTAGGTACTAACACATCCATCACAACGAGCCTAAGCATAGAAATATAGGTCCAGCTCCACTAAAGTCATGCGTATGTGAAAAAGGAGTGGTGCGGATTATCCACCCGCGCAAGACATGAAGCATGCCCGGCAAGGTCAAGGTTAGGTATGACGCGTCTCGTCCTGCGCGCCACTAGATTGATGATTATCTTACCTAGCACTTTCATCTTCGTCTCCAAAAAACCTCGAACAGCTTCACTCATAGCTTCTCAGCTGGTTCAGTTTCTGCCACCTCTGGTTCCGCAATATCATCTCCTGAACTATTGTCTGGTAACCTGCGGCTCTCTACATTGACCAACCTCACTTATGCATGTACTATGGACGGATGACACTGCGGACATCTTCAGAGATATTGATGTGTCTTCATACCTCACTCGCAGTGAAGATTACCGCAGCAATACTTCCCACCGGATAGTTCGACTCATCCACTCACGGGCAAATCTTACCGTTGTGTAAGAACCGACCGTAAAATCCGAAGTACTAGAGGACTTCAGAACATTCTATCTGGCAGGTCAGAACTATCCGCAGACAGTGAAATCTTGGCTCTGAGGTCGGTTGGCTCCCGTTTCAGACTTATCAAAGACGCAGAAAACTTATTAAGTTGTAGGTCTTCAGCTCTCACTTTATACGCATTGTCCCATGCTTACGTTTCCTGAGAAACGATCAGAACCAGATGTCGTAGCATATGGTCCACCATCCGGTGCATGAGACTGACGTTCTCTACAATCCTTTCGCTGTCGGGCTCTGCCAGCCCGCCCAAGGACCTGCTGCAGTTTCTCCCAGGACTTCGGAGGATGCGTGTCATAAACCGCCGATCACTGGGACTGGCAATGACAACGGACCACACGGCCTACCTCATGCGCCAATACACAATCACTGCAGTTCAACTTCCAGCCAATGTTTTCGACTCCGGCTTACAACCCGCCCAGCTTCTTTGAGTCTGATGCGTTGACGCAGGGCTATTACTGGAACACCTACGCAAACCAGCATGGCCAGAGTAGACACTGGAGTCATGACAGTGGGTTCAGCGAGCTGGATGGTTCGGAGAAGTTCATAGAACGCCGTGAAGCTATGGTCACCACCCGGGAAGAAGCTGTCAAGGCACGTGAAGAACTCGTCAACGAGAGGGACATCTTGGTCATGGAGAAAGAAAGAAGGCTAGCTAACTGGGATGATGCTATAAGATCAAGAGAGACCGTTCTAAAAGATCGCGAGGATGCCAATAAATCTAGAGAGGATGAAGAGGCCTCCAGCATTATGAGAGACCTAGTCATCATATCTAAACCATTTGAATTGCTCGATACCGAAAAGCTTAAGAAAGCACTTGACAATACAGCAAAGCAACGTCAAGACAGAGCACTTGATGTACACACTCAGTGTGACGCGGATCTACAAGACCTGCGGCTTAGGATCGTTGAGCTTAGCAGCAAAGCGGCGGATATTCTTGAAGAAGCACGTTGCCGTGATCTGGGAAAGGCCCAACTACCCGCTGATAATGATAAGTGGGGGGAGGAACTGCTGCAGACTCGAGTGGAATTAGCAAGGGCACGCCGGGAGATTGAAAGCCTTATGGTCGAGAGGACAACCTTGCACAATGAGAAGATCTCAGTTGCCCAAAAGTGCCATAGCCTTGCAACGGAGCTGGTTACAACTAAGCGCGAAGTCGAAAGGCTGCAGAGGGAGGTGGAAGGTTTACTCAAGAGCGGTTCGGTCTGCAAAGATGAGAAGGCCTCGCTTGTTCAAGAGGTAGCTGAAATGTCGGTAGAGAGGAGCCGATGGGAAGAGGAGAAGGCTAATTGGGAGGTGAAAGCAACTGCAACGGCCGAGCAGAAGAAACGCTGGAAAAAGAGAAAGCAGTGCTGGAAGGAGCAACAGAAAAGCTGGGATGAGCAAGTGTCTAGCTGGACCATGGATCGAAAAGGCTTCACTGAGGACAGACTTCGTTGGCTGGAGGACAAGAAACTATTGGAGGCACAGCTCTCCCTGCTGAGTGATTTCCAGGCTCGATGTGATGAGGTGAAGCGACGTGAAGATGAAGATGATGTACCGCGACGGCGTAAGAAGCCTAAGTCCTCATCAGCATCCTCGCGGACGCGCAAATCGCCCACTCCTTCAGGAGTTTTGACCGCCAAGCAAGATAGTAACGTGGCGGGTTCTACAGATCCCGAACACATTGAACCGCCAACCCGATCCGAGGTTGCGGCGCCTACTGAGCAGGAACCATCACCTAATAATAACACCGTGGGTTTTACAGGTCCTGAGTACGTTGCCAATACCCTCAGTCGGTTTTCTTGCTCTGTCTGGTCTGGTTCGGACGGCATCCGTGTGCAAGTATCCCCAGTCGAAATTCTTAGCAGCGAGATGTTCTCTGTATTAATGGAATCTATGGCTATGCTGAGAATACAGGCTCGAATCAATTCATCCTTCATCACTGATATACGCTAGAAGAAGACAAGATCATGTGCTTTCGACGATACGTTCGCGGGGTGAGCGCTGAGGTCCCCCAATATAAGAGCGGGATGTATTGGAGGGCATGTGCTGCTTGTGTCCAGAGCAAGCTACCATGCATTCTAATCTCGCAAGAGCATGGTGCTGTCCTCGTTCCGCTGCCAGATGTATGGAGAAAGAGTCGCTCTGTTGGCGATATTGGCTACTATATCGTGCCGTGATCTATTGGAAGCATCTAGTGGAGGTCGCTTATGTGTACTGGCTCATGTTACTGGAGGGTCGCATCTGCTGTTGATTTTACTGGAGGGCTGGACCTTGCTCTGAATAGTATTGGGATTAGAGTGAAGTGTTAGTACGGGCTGCACAGGCGGCTACCTAGATTTGTATGATAGCAACAGCACAGTCTCGGCGGTTAAGAATGGCTGAATACCTAGATATCTGCATCCGCAATATACACGTTTCTTAACACCAATGACCAGCTCAGGCGTTGAGTGCATCCAGGCAGACTGCATGGAATATCGGGACCTAATCGCATGCAGAAACATCATAGCGCGCAGCTTGGCGTAAGCGCGCGGCTACGACGCGGATTCATTAAATCAAGGGCCGACAACATCTACCTCCTTCATAGGTACCATAGAATCATCAACGCTGAGACTCAAGCGTGAAAGCAGAGACTTTCACAGTCTCAAAGACTGCTGAGCCAAGGCGTTACCGCTAATCCTAGGCCTACCAAATACATGTACATGATAATTATGTCTTCACGTCAACACACTGCAGTAAGACGGAGGAAGACAACCAGCCGCGATGTCTGCGACAGAGCAGCGACGTGACACTACGAATCCTGCTCGTGGCTTCAGGAACACTTGGTTTCGCCGAAGTGTAGTCCGCGTCTTGCTCGCTACGTTGGGACGGGTTGCACCGTTCAAAGGCAACGTTTCCTTCGTGACGCCGAATCTATGCATCAAGTTGCGTCCATCGCACAAGCTCTCCGAAGCGGAGGCAATGGCCTTTGTCGCCGAGCAAACTTCAATACCTGTGCCTAAGATCTACTGCGCTTTCACTCGAAAAGGCCGCGACATCATCGCCATGCAACGGGTCAAGGGCACCGACCTGAGAACCGCCTGGTGGCAGGAACTTTCGGAGTCGCAGAAGGTCGATATCTTAGGACAGCTGAAGCAATATATCGAAGAACTACGGACAATTCCTCCGCCCAAGTCGAACTGCGTCGGTAGTACATCGTACAATCCACTCTACGACGATCGCATCCCTTATTCTGGCGACTCGTTCGGACCCTTCGATAGCACGAGCGGCTTTCACACCTTTCTCCGTGGTGGACTTAGCAGGCGCGTTGTCGAAGATGGTGTCGCAGAAAAGCAAGAACTCCAAGCCGCAAGGAACAGAATATTGGAAATGCAGACGGAGAAAACATGGCCGACATGCTTCACGCACGGCGACCTGAGCTCCTTCAATATCATGGTAAAGGACGGCAAAGTTACCGGCATCATCGACTGGGAAATGGCAGGATGGTACCCGAAGTACTGGGAATACACAAATGCTTGGCATGTTAATCCATACGATGAGTGGTGGAGGTCTGAAATTGACAAGTTCTTGAAGCCCTTTCCGGACGAGTTAGAGATGGAAAAGCTGAGGAGAAGAGTATATGGTAGATTTGGCAGCGAATGGTGACTAGCATTGTATTCATCTATGCGACAAGTTCCTTCCCTTCGAGCAAACTGTATGTTGCGACTTTGTTTGGATTCCAATTCCCCGTGTTTGACTCGTAGCGCCCCTCTTGCTTCTTCCGGTCCACATATCCCTCTCCTGTGGTTACAACTGTGTTCCAGTTCAACGAGGCGGTACCCAAAGTCTTCCCATCCTGCTGTAGGGCTTGGATCGCCTCCTGAACCCAGGTCTTGCAATTCCAGGCTGGACTGCCCTGTACCACATGGAGCTGGCTCACAACAGTCTGCAACCGCGGCACGTCCAGGATCTTGGCGATCAGGATCCGGGCCAAGATCTGAGCAGTCGGCAGGACACTGATCTCTCTCCTTTCGTACTCCCATACCACGCTTCCCTGGCCGTGTTCGTCAACCTTCGGAATGTTCCTGACATGATAGCGCCAGCCTCGACTCTGCGGAGTTTCGTTCTTTGGACCGCTCATCAACGCCCAGTGGTACCGTTCCCCTTCCTTGGCACCACGCGCATACAGTGCCACGTAGAGCCTGTCCTTGTCCCTCGGAGCCATGCGATTTACGAAGCAGTGCGGCATTGTCAACCACATATTAGAGGCGTGCCGTGATCTGAAGTGATGCGGAGTGCAATATCATACCTGATCCTTACACGCCTCTAAACCCGCGTCCCAACTAATCTTCCGGAGATGGGATCGGCCTCCCAGAGAGCAACCCAGACCCGTTTGCGGATAGGTAGTATATAGTAAACCTTCTGGACCTCAGTCCTCCCACATCAGAACGTTTACTCGGTGGTGGATATCTGGCTGCAATGAACGCTTTCAAGACAATATCGGGCCTGTTGTGTAGTATTGGCAGAGGACATTATACTATGGCTGAATCGCAGTATATGTATCCATCGAAACAGACATAGGCGCTTGTGTCAACAGCAGGCGCGTAGTGATACGGACGGGAAGCCCGCAGTGACCGCTACCACACAGTTGGAGCCCGTCCATATCGAGTAATGCTTCGTACTGTGCGCCGCGTATGCTGAAACCGCGAGCGGTGATGAGTGTTTAGGCAGTCGCTACGCTGCAGGAACTGATCTCGAGTCCAATGTGAGTGGCTAGCCAAGCGCTGAGTTGTATCTGCTGCCTGCTTTTCCATCGCCAGCTCTGTTCCAGAAATACGACATCTGCGCTTCCTTGTGTTGGTGGCTGCGGCACAGCAACTGCCAGGATGTGTGACTGGACCAAATGTTCGGACGGCAGCCTACTCCTAGGCATCATTGTAGTCATACTGAGCACCCCCTCAAAGGCGACCATGTCAGTGCAGCGAAAGAAGATTATTTTCCAGCCCAACGAGACTGAGTTATCTTTTAGTCTGGCGCGAGGTTTCGATCTTGTAGCCCAGGGGGACGCTATAGGTCGGATGGACAAGCGAACCACAAGAGAACCAACATTCGCTCAGCTGACGTTGTGCCAACGTGCTTTGGAGTCTTGTAGAAATTCTTGAATGTACTCGTTGACCTTTATAAGTATCCCGCATGGCGTTGACGGTAGGGTTGAGACGAAGCTGCATAAGATGGACAGCATCGTCAAACTTTTTGCCTCCACTTAGGCTACAAAGAATAGCAATTTGCGTTCGGAAATCGGTAAATTGACATATCCGAGGAAGGTATGCACGCTGATGGGGATGGGTTTACTCGTTGCTACAGTCGTCGATTATGTTGTCTTTGTCATGTTATCACGCAGAGTTGACAGGCACAACTGGGAATGGGACTTAGCCTGCGGACCATGACGAGGAGTAGGGTCTGCAATTTCACATGTTGAGGATAAATGTAGCTCTTGAAGGCCTAGGGCCAGCAGTCCTTTTCTATTGGGAGGAAACGCCAAGCTGCCAAACTGCCTTTTAAGTGCCGAAACTGTTATCAACCAACAAGCATATTGATCGGCCCAATGTTTTGGTAGGCTATACTGCCTTACTTCTATTTTGGCAGTACAGTAACAGCAACGGCTCTCAAATGTCTATTCTTAACTTTGAAGCAACTATCTGTGAATGCACCTACGAAAAGCTTCCTAATGAGAACAGACAATCTCATAATCAATCTCCTGAGGGCCTCCAAGAATCCTATAATATAGGGAGTCTCGTTGAGCGTAAATTCTATTATGTTACAATCTTCACATAGATCCCATGATAATTTCCGCCATGGTGACCCCTTCATGTTGCATGAGCCAAAGCGCTTCTGCGGCTAGCTTGTCCGCTACACGCTTATTCGCTCGCCTTGCCCTTCTGCAATCCTTGCCTCCAACCTCATGGAAGCAAATTGATTGAGAGTGTTCGACACGCTCTCCAAATCTATCCACTTACTTAAGTAACTGTGGCAGTGCGATAGACGATGCGAGAGGACTTACCATATATCAGCCACAAATGCTCCAGCGAAATCGAGTAGAGATCTCTAAACGCCTCCTTCATATAGCTTAGTAGAAAGCAGTCCTTCAGCAGACACCCGTCTACCTGAATATCTTCCACGACGAGTGAGGCGGTCCCTACTGGCAATTTAAGACGCTCACAGTCGTCATGCTGTTCGCAACGCATGTAGTGTGACTCAAGCACAGCTCTACGAGCCACCTCTGCCTTGCTCATCTGCTTGTTCAAAATTATAGCGCGAAAGGTGCTCCTGAGGGACTCGAGCTCCTCTTCCACTCCGTCGAGACGGCGGCTGTTTTGTTCTTGCAGTTTGAGCACACTAGACGCGATGTGATCGTCGGGGGCAGTTGCCCAAGTACTGCAGACTCATCGAACGGTTCCTTCGGGTCAAATGCTGCTTGCACTCGACAGATCGTCCTGGGCTTCGAAACAAACTCGGTTTTGGCAGAGAAAATTTGAATCTAGTACGTGGCCGGCTGCGTGAGCAGGGAGACCTTTATATTTCCCGCTTGCTTCATTCGAGGATGCCGTGGAGCGGCATCTTGCGTGTGTATAAAGCGTTTGATCTTGAGACTCGCACGGTCTCAGCGTCATTGCACACTCCACGCATAACTGCGCAAGTTTTGGTCTAAAAAGGAACAACCTCTTGAGGGGGCTCCATTCTTACGTCTTGCCCAACCCTCAGCCTCGACGAAGCATAGCCAGTGTATTGCCAGGTCGTCTTATTCAATATTTGTCTTCTGTTACCCCCTCAAAGAGTGGTTCCACTTTAGATTTTCATGCACAAACCATATGAGCCTTTCCACACTCAGAATCTATCATCGTCTTCCTTCCTTGATCGGGGCACGTATGTTATATTCCCCTTCAAACCATCTCCTTTAGCCTCAGAGTCCTTCGCCACAAAGGTCTTAATGAGCCATCTGTCCACTTTTCCAAAAGAGCGCTGATAGCTCCTCTCTTCCGGCACAGTATCCCCCGCTTCTCCATCATTCTCCCCAAACCGATACACCTTCGCCACCACCTTACGTCTCCCCGGCTCTGCTCTCCCCGTTCTTCCCTCCTCCCTCCGTCCCTGTTCATTCCACTCATCACCACCTCCAGCACCAGCTCTAGCAC
>JAGFMK010000507.1:0-19080 GCA_021030975.1 Lichenothelia convexa | reverse complement strand
TTAAGAATAACTCTTATAATTTAAAAGAACTTAGAATCAAATTCATATAGTATATAGATTCTACTACCTACTATATACATCCTAAGTATTATTACTATAGTCCTAGTAGTTGTAGAGTTATATTAGGATTAGTAGGTTTTAGAATAATGCTCAAAAAAGTGGTGTTCATGCAATAAATGCAAGCAATGCCCGAAAACGACAGTAAGGAGGCCTCCATGATAGACTTACTCTCACCTCTTTAATTGCAACAGTTGCTAGAGTTCACATGACATCTGTTAAACTAGCTACCCAGCTCAGGAGATTGCAATTCCCCGCGAGGAAGCGCAAATAACTCTAGTCTCTCGTCGAAAGGAAGGCTGCATCATGAGGCCGTTAAAGCAATTAGGCCCATAACAAAAGCTCTGCCTTGCTGCAGTCATTTATCACGGATCAGTTACGGCCAGTGAAGTCCTGCTAAAGTGCTTACTGTATCTAGGACATCCTGGAGCTTCCCCACATGCTGTTGGTGTAACGGCACCTGCAGGACTACTGTATTGCACCAGCACTGCCCATATATGTGGGGTTTCCACCCATACCGGCATACTACTTACCTTTCCATCTTCGTTAACGATATTGCTACTTTCAATAATGCATACTTCGTCTTGCAAAGAGGCAGCAGTGTAGCTATGCCATCCGAAACAGTACTCACCAATTGATTTGTCCCCAGCGCCAACCGTGATGTGCTACTCTTTGACTGCTGCGAGAGCTTGTGTCGTGTTCCCGAATCGTCCGCTTAAAATCTTGGTATATACTCGCAAGCTGTAAAGAAGAGTTCAAGGGTGAGACGCAACCTCCAACAAGGATGTGCATGGAAACGGGACGCACCCCGCAAGTAAATCGAGTATGTGTAGCCTGATCGTGCAACAATCGAAAACTGCGCCGCAAGTAACCTTTGTCTCCCCTGCATATGTACCTAAATGCGGACCTAGACCAAACGCCATTTGGTGTAAACGGAAAAGGCCAGACCAATCCTTCTTCAGAATGTCCCTGTCAAGGCACCTCAGCTACCCGGACGAGGTTACGTTTAACAGTCAGCATTTTCGTCATCAGCTCAAGGAGGGCATGTGGTACCTGACTTGCCAACCATGGTAACTATGCCGCCACGCGGCCTCTACCTTATTCCTGGCTGTAGTCAAGATCCAACCACAGATTGGTGCAAAAGCCCAAGACCAAAGAAGATTCTGCAGGCTGCAGCATGCTGCGCCTACTCTACTTAGGTACCTCAGGTGCTAAGACGAGGCGAAACATTGTATATTGTCAGAGTCTGCCTTTCAATTGAAGCATCCTAGACTTGTGCAGACGGTGTCTATCAGTCCCCCTCGTTTCGGAAAGACTCCTATCAGGAAAAGTGTTAATCAAATTCACAAACCCATTCGAAGCAATCAGCAGCCCTACACGCCATTACTGTTTCACGCTACAACATGGCGCAAATTTATGATCAGACTCTGTCACAAGGAGTAGACGATGTCCAACTGCCACATGTCCCTCTGATTCCACCGAAGCCTATCCATACGACCACCGTGCTCGAAAGCCCAGATTTCTCTAGCAGGAACTCGCAGGTTAGCGCCGACGCAAGCGAGGAAAGTCATGCTCCCCTAAGGCTCCGGTTGTCCTTGCGGAAATTATGGGGCTTCGAACTCTTGGCAGCGTCACTCTCCTTGGTTGCCTTTCTGGCCCTTATTGTCGTCCTAAAGCACTATGACGGCCGACCGCAGAATGAATGGCCATATAACCATCTCACGCTCAACGGTCTCGTAGCTTTACTATCAACCATCTGTCGAGCGGCTTTTTTAGTTCCGGTTGCTACAGCTCTTACTCAAGGCAAATGGATGTGGTATTCCCGGGGCACAGTAGGAAAATCATTGCAAGACCTTGAGGTGTTCGACGATGCGTCACGAGGGGCTTTGGGCAGTATTCGGCTACTGTTGAGAACAAAAGGAATGCATTTGGCCTCTTTTGGAGCTCTGCTCACAATCTCAGCACTGGCATTCGACACGATTTCGCAACAAGTCCTCTCTGTCGCATTAGCAAGCGTCCCTCGAAGGAAGATATACGACCACGCTCTTGACGGCGTAAATGGCACTATACCCCTGGTAGACCTACCAATGCAAGCATCCATCTTCGCTGGCGTATTCACGCAGAATTTAACCGACCTTCCAGTCTACTGTTCATCCGGCAATTGCAGCTGGCCGATTATCCCTTCGTTAGCCATGTGCGGCGACTGTACAGACGTTGTCAGCAACCTGACGCACCGATGCAATTCGACGCATTGCACTTACTCGCTTCCCAGCGGCAATTCAATCACAGCGGCGGTTTCCTAGTCGAACCAGACAGTTGGAGGGCAGGTCTTTGCGCTCATGATTGCAAACGGCACAGTGTACAAACCGAGCGGCCATGGAATCCCGTTGTACGTCTTACACTACGAAGCTATCGGTATGGATGGGCAAGATACCGTGGATCTCAATCCTAATACAATCACGGCCACCGAATGTGCGCTCTGGTACTGCGTCCAAGCGTACAGCGTCTCCGTAACGCGCGGCCGCCAGTCGCAGCATACAATCGGGACTTGGAACAAAGTCGGGAGTGATCACACATTCATCGACATACCCCCCGAGTTCAACGTCGCCCAAAATGTCTCCTTCAGTGTTTCGACCAGAGCTTACGCCGCCCTTAACATCGCGCTCACGGAGCTTGTGAGCTACGGCATTTCCGTGTCTTCAGCGGGGGGAGCAAACTCTTACAGCCATGCCGCCATCGGCTCTTCGTGGCGGGGTTGGCCTAAGGACTGGAACACGTGGATCAACAATGTCGCGCTGAGCATTTCGAACAACATCCGCTCGACAGCTCCAGCGGACAACACCACTGGGCAATCACATTACTATGCCGGAACATCGTATACCACCGCCTCCTTCGTGCGGGTCAAATGGCCGTGGTTGACCTTCCCGGCGCTGATGGTAGTTGCGAGTGTCCTCTTCCTGATGCTCAGTGTTTGGCAAACTGGACGGAGTAGGGTGAATAGCTGGAAGGCGAGTTCATTGGCGCTGTTGTTTGCAGATGTGGATGAGGAGTTGGTGATGAAGGCGAATGAGGCCGTCGGTGTCGGAGACTTCAAGCGAGCTGTGGGGAACGAGAGGGTGCTGTTGGAGACTGATGCAGTTGGACGTTGGCATTTTCGGCGGCCGATGGGGTGATGTGTATAAGAATGACTGCTATAACAGTTCAAGCAAAAGGACAATCGGTTTTGGTTGAAAGATTGACGCGACACGCGCAACCGTCTTGCTCCGGTTTATTTCTTGGCGGTTATCTCAAAATCGCGGTTATCTCTGAGATACATTTGGACTGTACGAGCAGAAGCACCTTATACTACCAATACCATTAGTATGGTTATCATTTGTATCACACAATGATAAGATTCGATTACCCTGAAAATCGAAGCGAATCATCAGTGGAGACTGTTCAAATGGTCTCCCGTTGTTGATATTCAAACACCAGTTTATCACAGCGGACCTTCCCTCCACGAGGAGGACGGGGCCTGTGGCCAGACTTCTCTACATCGAGAAGTCGACATCTCAAATAGGGTGATTGATGCAAAGCATTGCCCCCATTCGTGTTCCTCCTCTAGTAGGACTCATACTGTACATGTTCCCTAAGCCTGGTCTGAATGAACTGAATCTCGAAGACTGCTCCGCTGGTGGGAGTGAGGAAACTACGTAGTAATCCATAGACACATAGATTGTAACCATTCCCACTACTTCTTTATTGATCACCGTGGGTTCCACAGTAAAAACATTTGTCAATAGCACAAAACTTCGATTTTGGGACAAGGAGCTCTGTCGTCTATATGCGGATTCTGAAACATCAATCTACTTGATATCCTCTATCTCGAACCCGGTCTCGCCCGTTATCTCAACGGTATGAGCTCTCAAACCGTCCAACTGCTCCACAATATCTGTCAACGCCGAAGAATAAGCGAATTGATACACATCAGCCCATCTCCTTCCCTTTCCGCCCTTTCTCATTAAAGCCCTTGTGTCTTGCTCCTCGTACATTGCTCCACCAGCGCTGCTCTTTCTTCGCTGCTCCAACTCAAGTTCTTCCATCCGGTCCAAAAGCCTCTTCCTAGCATAAGCTGCGTTTGGCAAGTAGCGCGGTAGAGGACGTCCAGAGCGGAGTGCGCCTGCAAGCACGTACAGAGTCATCAAGATAGCAGCAGCAGCATCACGCCGTACAGAGAAGAGAGCGGCTTGGGTTGATGCCTCGGCGCCGCTATAAAGCATATATGGCTGGAAATATAGCGAAGATTGGCGCAGTTCGACGAGGTGCTCGAAGAACTGTTCAAGATCGCCAATTAGTGCACTGTAAGGCTCGGGGTTGAAAGGACCGCGGAGACGCTGAAAGTCGTTATTCACTGTTGAGGAGGAGCAGGCTTGAAGTGTAACTTACCCATTCATGACCGGTGAGCTCCATAAGCTGGCGCATTCGTACAAAGCCCTCTCTCAAGCGGCCCTCAAGTATCTCTGAGCGTTCAATGTCTTCCTGCGTTGGTTCATTACCAGCTCGGAAGTAGATATAGCGCGCTACAACGCCTCTGTAAAGTACAGCCGAGTGTAGCATCATTGCCGACAAGGACTTGCGTAGCTCATGCCGTGCAACAAATGGCCAGAGTATCCAGTTGACGATTACAGCACTGACCACGCCCACTACGAATGCAAGGCCACGAGTCCAGGTCATGTGCGCGATACTGTGCCCTCGACGCTCGGTGTTGTAAAGCTCCAGAGAGATGATGGAAAAGCTGATACAACCCATGACACCAGAGCGCGGATGGGTGCTTTGAGTGAATCTGTAGAGCATTGGCACCATGTATAAGGCCATGAAGACCGCCAGTACGTAAGGGTTGCCGTGGTCAGCTGCGTCCGCTAGGCCAGCCCATACCGCGCCAAGAACCACGCATAGAACTCGCATAAGTAAATCCTGGAGATTCCCACCCACTCCTGTGAATTTCTAGTTAGTGCACAGTTTATACAATGGGATTCGAAGACAGGTCAGTAAGTGAGAAAGATAGAAGTCCGCCTCGTTATGACCCCTTAAAAAATTCTGAGCGCTTCTGCATCATACTGTTGCATTGTGGAATAGAAAATTGTATTACTCACTAGGATGCATCATGATCCAGGCGGTAAGGACCGTCCACCCGGCATCGGAGCTGTTCCACCAACTATTGCTTTTGGGCAGCCATGCAGGTACTGAAAGAAGGGATGTTGTAAGAGCAACTTTCAGCGCAAATCTAGACTCGAATCCTTGAAGTCTGTGCAGAACCACCCATACACGGTATCTTAATCTTACAGACTCCCGGGTCTTAGTCTCTGTCCGACCCAGAGCAACCTCTTTCTCTTCCTCATACTTGCCGACAGCAGCTGTCCGTAACTCCTGCCCCTCATCGGTCCGAGAGAACGGAGTGAATGCAGTCCTTTGAAGCTCGCCCATGGTCTTCTCCAACTGGCGCTTACTCCTAAAGTAAAACCCAGCGGTCAGTCCGCCTCGGTCATGCCGCACCTGAGCGTTGCTATGTGAGAGAGCCTTTGAGAATGGATAACTTGGGAGGAAGAACCTCCACCTCCTACTCCAAGCTTGCATATTGACAACATACTCCATCAGCGTATCGAGCTTGTCCGCACAGAGTCGAACTGGATGCACGAAGAGAAACATTTCCACGATGTCTGGATGCTCATGATACGTCAGTGTCACACTAGAGTCCTTGAGCAGTTTCTGGTCTGCCGTGTCAAATGAGTTCATTGAGCTGCGCAACTGTAGTAACAAGGCTGAGACGTCTGGGAGCGTAGACAACGAAGGCTCCAGCCATCTACGATAGCCAGACAGATTCATCAGAGCAGCATCCACCCCGGCGGCCCCTGACTGCATATCGTCAATAAGTCTCCTAGTGGGACCAGCAAGTACAGTACGAATCAAATGCCGCGCTTTATTTGCCTTCCACAGTTCTTCATCCTGCCTGGCTGAGTTCGCATCCTCTACGGTCAGGTAAGTTTCGTATGGAACAGCCATAGCCGCAGAAGTGGGTCTTTGATCTTTGAATAGAGTGGTATGCGGCCTAACAGGCAGAAGTCCACGAAGGACTCCTTGAATGAGGTTGCGAAGCTTTCTCGCCTCGTCCGGTAGAATACGAGAAAAGCTGATTTCGATTGTGAAATCTCGCACGGCTTGGGACAGGTTAACGAAATGGAAAGCCAGTGTCCGCTTTAGACTGCATACTGTCAGTTGCGTCTATGGCGTTGTCCGACATACGGCATGCAAAATGACTTGTAACAAAGCTTGTGTCTGCATCTTTGAATGGTAGAATTTGCTAACGGTCTCCATCCTTGGTTCTGGTGCTTGCTGAGGATAGTTGGCTTCAAAACGTACCTTTCTTGATCGCCGGTCCCTGCTTCAGCGTTGCTGGGTAGGTCGAGGCCCTTCTGTATGTCGCTGAGGGCACCATGAAGTGCAATCCTGAGGGAGTCAGTAGGAACTTGAGGCAATCGAGAGCGTTTCTAGGGCGCCCGACCCGACAATACATACGCCAGAGGACGAGAGCCTGCGTCAGGAAAGACCACAGATGAGATCAGTAAGCACACCGCTTGTCCGATGAGGAAGGTAATGCCATAATAACGTATCTTGACCCAGCTTACTGTTGTCGAGGTGTCTGCCAAACATGTATAAGCAACAGCAGCGCCGGCAGCAATAACGGCTTGGTAGAAGCGGATAAAGACGCTTCTTAGCCAAGCAACGGCGAAAGCGAAGGGAATCTGGAATGCCGCCAGAACTCCCCCATAGCCCGAAGGTGCTGTGCCTGTAACGGTCGACACGTACAGCGCAAGAGAACCCCAGCCGAGCCCGATTGCCGTACCCAAGATTGTCATGAAAGCGCCATCAATTTGAGAGCCGATGGACCGACCAGGGTGGTTGAGGATGGTGGAGAGCATCAAAATGTAACTATAGTGACCCAGCCAATCGCGTACTGTAGGTATTAGGCATAGAAGATAGGCAATAAAACATCCCAGAAACGATCTGAGCAACTGCACTCCTGACCGAGTAGAAAGCAAACGTCGAGAGATAGACTTAATGCTGGTCCACTGAGATTTCCAGAGAGGCCCAGACGAAGTATTGATCGAGGGGCGAATGCCTATATTCAGGTAGAGCTTGTTACTAGTAGGAGGAGGCCGAGGTCTGAGAAAGGATGCATCGAAGAATCCATCACGCAGTTCTTCCACACCATAAGTATCTTGGTCGATCTCGAGGTCCTCCAGTAGATGTTGGAGCTGAGCATGGGCTAGGCTAGGCCTATGGGATGCTGATACCAAGTCAGGCGAAGATCTGCGTTGCTGGTCATTGAGAGATATCCTTGATGCAAATCTACTCCTCCCATAAGACCCAAGGTAAACGTTCGACGAAGAATATGGGGATGGACCCTCGTTGACAGGCTCTGTCAGAGTGACATGCTCATTCCGGTAATTGCCACCATTCTGGCGACTCGAATACCGGCTTGTAACTGGATCAACAGCGAATGGTGCCTGAGTCGTTGATGTGTCTTTACTCCCTACTTTTGCTGCATCTACTTGTGTATGGTCATCGTCGTGCTTTCGCAATGATGGCATCTGGCTCGTCCGGTGGTCATCTTGACACAGGGGGAGTAGTTCCCATAGAAAGTACCGGAGCAGCTTTCGAGACCCTACAGTGCATGTCAATGCAGCACAAGCTGGAGGTTCAACACTGCCCTTATCACCATATCAACCCTTCGGTGTTCCTATGCCAAAGAATCGTAGTTTCCGTTATGACTTGAGCGTTAATCCTTGGCACCGGAGCGATTCCGCTTGTCTGCGCAGAGGAAATCGGCAAGGGAACTTGCAGGGGTCCGAGGTCCTCCCGCTGAGTCTCACATGCAACATAAACTTCCGCGAACGGTGCTGACAAAGACGCCTCTCACAATTGTTGACCTGACATCACATGATAAGCCTACCAAACATCAGTCGGAACGGTCTTCAAACGGCCGCCCAGGTGAATCTTGCACCCAAGCCAACGTAGAAGATGCTAATCACGCGTCCGACGCGATCTCATTGCTGTCAGGCGAGGACGACGTCGATTCATTCTACGAGGAAATGTTACAGAGCACGGAAGAATTCGACGAAGAGCATAGGCTACCAGGCAATGGCTCCTGCAAACGGACTTTAGCATCGACGTCACTGACCAAGGAACCAGAGGAGTCCGACACCTGTACGCTCGAAGAGTCGTTAACGCTGCGACAGCAACTGCATGATGTCGGTGCAGAAAAATTTGTGTACGAAACTGTCACTTCCGGGCGATACACAGCCAGGAAATTGTGTACTGCCTTCAATATCCGCCCGCCAAAATACTTGGACAACACTCCGGATGACACGGTCCTCCCTCTTCTCGGATTAGCAATAGCGAGAGAGCTCACTAAGAGGCGAAAATTGCCCGAATACAACTCCGTTGATGATGTGGTTGATTTGCTGCAGAAATCTTCACGTATCATTGTCATAACAGGTGCCGGGGTAAGTACCTCTATTTTTTTACGCTGGGAGCAGTAAGAATTTGCATATATGTGGGACTCGCCAAAACGAAATATAGACGTGCATCTCAAAGGCTCCTTGTTGGATTACCACCCAAGCACCGCGGACTTTGGCTCCTTCCTTTGTTGAGGTACTATTTCACTTCGCTGTCTTGTACTTGTCCAGAGACGCAGAGAGGAATCGCGAGAAGCCAGAGCCAGTTTCCATACGCACGTGAACTTTATCGAGCCGCTCCATCAACCCCCCTTACGCGACCATTCATCCGCTTAAGCCTCGGCGACCTCAGAAAGATCTTAAGGCTTCACCCTGTGGCAAGTGTGCTTCTTGCTGCTAAGCATGATAAGAAGTTATTCTGTTTCAGGTTCTCGGGTCATTATGAGCTGCTAGATATCGAACCTGTTGTTTGTGTGCAGTCCGAGATATCCAGACCTGGCTCGATGCATTCCAAATCGCCAGATTCTCCTTCTTTGCAATACTTTGAAAGGTTATTCGAGGGCTCCAAATACTGATGCTGATTCTTTGCAAGATCTCTACTAGCCTCGGCATACCAGACTTCAGATCAAAGTCTAATGGCTTCTACACAAGACTCAGGGAGCTGAATGTTAAGGAACCGGAAGAGGTGTTCACTTTGTCGACGTTCGACGAAGATCCAAGGTGGGCAAACTATCTCAAGGAATGATATCCGCTAATTGGGTTTCAGCCTGTTTTATTCTCTTGCTGGGGGCATCCTGCCAACACATAAGAAATGGTCACCAACGCATCAATTCATCCGCCTACTTCAAGATAAGAATAAGCTACTGACCAATTACACTCAAAATATCGACAATGTTGAGAGCGCAGCTGGCATAATGAAGGAAAAGCTCGTCCACTGTCATGGATCCTTCGCAACAGCTACTTGTCGTAAATGCAAGTATAGTGTACCTGGAACAGAAATCTTTCAGGATATCTTGGAGAAACGAGTGCCGTTGTGTAAGAAATGTTCAGAAAGCCTACAAGCTGCTCAGCCAAGATTAAAAAGAAAGCGAAGTCACCACACAGCCCAGAAAGCGAGGAAACAACGAGATAATGAGGACAGTGATGACGATGGCCGATATGATATTCCACAGCCAGGTGTTATGAAGGTACGTCCCTGCTGCCTCATGATGGCATGATGGCTGACAAAGAAGCCCGATATTGTGTTTTTCGAAGAGCCTCTGCCCGATTCCTTCTTTACTCGGTTGACGGAGCATGATAGAGATTTAGTAGATCTTGTCATCGTGATTGGCACCAGTATGAAGGTGAGCATGACCGGAACCCCTCCAGATGCTGTACTAAAGCCTATGTCTCTCACCTATTACGTACTGATGCCGTCCAGGTTGCTCCCGTGTCAGAGCTGCCTCAATTTCTTCCAGCTACCGTGCCGCACATATATCTCTCACGCGAGGTAAGGCTCCTGGACAAGGCCGAATTACACTAAGCTGACGATGCTAGCGTGCTTCACACGTGAACTTCGACATCGAACTTCTTGGCGATTGCGATACGATCGTTAGCGAATTATGTCGGCGCGCGAAGTGGGACCTTGATCATCCCATGGTCAAGCGAGACCAAACAATAGACGTACAGCGGCTTCAATCGTACACATCAGCGCACACCTTTAGACTCTCAGACGAGTCCTACCCGTAGTGAACGCCCCACGTTATGGACGCATGGTAGGAGTTAAGAAAGGACAGGCGCTCATAGAACATTTCTCACTGCATTGGGGAATTGGCAAGCAGTTGGCTGTTTATACCCACCAGATTTTGTTTGCCTGTGATAAAAGGAACGGCGCAGTACAGCATTACTGTAATGGGGATGATTCATGGTTTGCTCTGGAAATACCCTTTGAACAGCACATTCTATCTGAAGCTAGCGCCTATGTACAGAGTATCGAGCATGCTACGTCAAGTTTAGATATCTTTGGTCACGCATCGCCATACGAGAAACTCGAGTTCTCTGTAGAATTGTTGAATTTTGCCCAGTGACAAGCGCTCAACTACCTACAGTTTTCCACGACTTCTGCATCCGAACTCGCGGCCTTCATACAGGCACCTCCGATCCAAGAGCACCTGGAAAGCGACAATGAACAACGCACGGCTTTTGAGATCTTGAACAATCAACATGTTTGACTGAAGTTTGGGACTTTAATCAGTGCTCATGTTCGATTTCACGAAGGATGCCAAGCCAGGCTCGAAATGCTTCTTCACACACTGCAGGCTACCCGCTTACATCGACGAAAAGCAGCCGCCCATCAAGAAACCGCCCTTTACTACATGCTTAGCCCAGAAATGTAGCCATACCGTGCGTGCAGAATTGACTAAACGTGATGTAAAAGCTAAGCAGTGGATCCGTAGATGGATTTGCTACTCCCCACAGCATTGTACGATGTGGTTAAAGAACAGCTTGAGGGTGAAGACGCAGCATTACATTACAGCCGAGTTATCATGTCATTGAGTGAGATGATTACTGGCGAATTCTTCAACCACTACATCAAGACTGGTTTGTAAGATTACAAACTCTCACAACGACCGTTCGCTGAAGATTGTACCAGGCAACATCATTATGTTGTCTGAGGGCAGGCGGGGAGTGGATAATTGGTACTTTCTCCATGAAGGTACGCATAGTTTGTCACAGTCCCATGCACAATCATGCAAACGGCTCGTAGATATGTCTATATAACATCATACACTAAAGGTCGCGATCTCTGACGTACTTTTCGCAACTGGTAGGCATTCTCAGGTTGGAGCTGGACAAGGCGACCTATGAACGAGCAGGCCTTGTTGGGAAGCCAGTTCCTGATCAAGGTCAGAAGCACAAGAAAGCGCGCTTCGGTAAAACATCAGCGGAACTAGCCAGGGAACATGGCTGACAGGTTTGCAGCAATTGAGATCAATCTGCGACTACCGTCGATGCTACGAGGCAAGAAGGGCTTCGATAGGATAGTGTGGACGTTCAAGAACGTATTAGATCACTCAATTTCCTGGCTGTTTTACGATTGTGCCACAAAGAATCAGGATGGGTACGCACCTGGTACTGCAATCCTAGATTGCCGCGGTATCACCATTGGTCCAAGCACTGCTAATACGAAATCTGCGTCCATCGTACAGTACCAGTGTCTAAGCATCATCCTTTCGAGCATATCGCAAAACCCCAAATCTCCCGCGTCAAGAACGCGACCACGCCTATTCCAACCCAGTTCCCGAAATCCCCTGATACCGAGGAAGCTACGGAGCTCCTTGAGTGGATCTCCATGGCTCAGCTGAATTCACCTCGAATACAATCTGGCGACTCCATTGATCCATATCTTAGCCGCTATACCGTACCCTCCCTTGCGACAAATTTAGAATCAAGTGCAGATCGAAGCGATAATATAGCTGAAAACTCGCCCCGGCCTCAAGATCTTGTTAGATTACGCTGGCATGGATTCATTCCAGCAGAGTTCCTGCTCAGAATATGGGCGATGTTGCGCAGTCGTTCCATTGCTCAATGGAGCGCTTTGACGGTTTACGGCTTTGATCACGAAACTCTAACGGTGCTCACGATGTCACCTAAGAAGGCCAAAACTGGGCGCGAGGTACTGGTTTGGCAATCGTAAAAAGCACGGATTCCGTCTCACCTGTCGCGCACAGCCATCAAGGTGTCGCGAAGAAGACAGACAAACATCTTCGTCTTGGAACCCCATGTCAGGTACAGGTCATTTAAGACGGTTTAGAGCGCACCTTGACATAAGCTTAACACTGATATTGTTTGGGTTTATGGCAGTATGAGCACGGGTAGTCGAAATGTGCGCAAAGCGGAACACGCTTGGTCTGCACCGCCGAGTTTGCGGATCTACGCCTGACCCACAGCTCAAGGAGTAACATGCAAAGCGCTGACAGAGCGCAGCAAGATGAAAGCGTTGGCAGAGCGCAAGAACATGCAATGCGCTGACAGAGCGCAGAAGCTTCGCAGCATGAGATATCCTCAAGGCTATATAAACCTGTTTCTTTCCCTGCCTGCCATCTTTCCTTCTTCAATCAGAACTCGACATATCACAGCAGTATACTCGGTGTAGCTCCAGCACCATTCTTGACCTCCCAATATCTCAAATCTTCAGAACAGCTCCTTCCCACCAGAATGGCTTCCAAGACGGTCATGCCTGCCCACGCCAACACCAGTCTTTTCACCCGCAATCAAGTTTTCTTGCGCGGACTCGAAATCGCCTTAACCTTAGTCGAGACCCTCGGTGCAATTCCTGCCAATAAGGGTAGGCCAAAGAGCTATATCCGTAACCAAGAGTTTCTGCACCGACTCAACGCATCGCTCCTTCCCAAGGAACCCACACTGCCCAATGATGGCAGGCCCAAAATCATCATCCGGAATCAGGAATTCTTGCGCCGACTGAGAGACTCCGGCAGGCCCAAAATCATCATCCGAAATCAGGAGTTCTTGCGCCGACTCAGAGACTCCGGCAGGCCCAAAATATACATCCGCAATCGCGATTTCCTACGTCGCCTCAGGGCCTCTGCATCTGACTCCACCAAGGATGGCCGGAAACCTGCCTGCCAACGTCCCACGAAACCCATGACGAAGCACGACGATGACTCTCCAAGTGAAGAAGAATCCCTCAAGATGAAACCCGCCGAGCGGCCATTCGTACGCATCACTTCCACAGTCAAGCCAGAACCTTCACTGTATCCAGCAACCCCAACCTTGAAAAGGAAGCGTTCCGAGTCGCAAAAACTTTACCAGGTTCCCGTGTTCAACACCAAGGGTCAGGTTCCTCCAGCAGCTCCTGTCCTGCGCCCGATAGGTGAGCGCATTGCAAATGCATGCGACACCGACCGACACAATAGATGGACTAGGACCCCACCGTGGTTCAATCTCAACCAATCCTATCCAAGCAACGGATCCAGCATCACAAGGCCTCAGCGTCGCGACGACAACAGCTTCCGCCCTCGAAAGTCACTACATCGCAGAAATGCCGATAGCTTCCGACCCGTGAAACCTCTCCCACTCTGTATGCTGAAGCTTCCAGTATGGCCTACATGGGTTCTTGAAAGAAAATTCGCTCGGATGCACATCCACGATGCGCCACAGCAGGTCCTCGCTGCTCCATGAGAACTCTCCAAGGTGTGCACCGAACCATGATGGCGCTGGACGTGTATTACATCAAAGCTGTACAATGAGTTAATGAAGGGAAGACGTATTCAGGGAATCCTTCTGTATGGGATTATGGGCTTGAAGCTGCATCTGTGGCCGGATATTGGAGCAAGAGGTGTCCTCTTACACCATTTAGATAATTAAGTGGGCTGGAGTCATGGACTTGGCTTTAATTGCGTCAGGGACTTGCTTTAATTGCGTCAGGGTTTGGGATATCTGGATGAGTAGATAAGCTGGATTGGGATAGTTTCAGAGCGTCAAGGGATTGTACTCTAGCGTATCAAAACTGGGCTTTGGCTGTTGAGATTTACTCGCTGAGTACCAGTTATCACAGGTAATCTGCAATACTTATACAATTCTCTTTCAGCATTCTTCGCAGGCCCCCAGTGTAATAATAAGTCTCCGGTTTACTCCAGCTTCTGAGAGTGGATGTCGCACAGATCGATCGTCTATCGGATCGTCAATCTCCGATCTCCGCCCGGTTCCGCGACATGCCGCGTTCGAGACAAACCCTTAAGGGTCCAGGATCTCCGCACCTGCATACGTCCCAGGCAGCCACAGCAGGGGCTGTGCCCACTGTCAATTAATCATCACCATCCTCCAATGTGGACGTGAGCGCCGTCATAGGTAGCTAAAGACACCTGGAATTCACAAAGCCTCGCCTTCACCTAGCGCACTTTGAATCTCTTGGGTTTGCGCCAGCAGTTCTGTCATATTACCGGCCGATGTGTACAAATGGATTTGTTACATTGACTAAGGTAGCTACGTTAATTGATAAGACGGGAGAGTTATCGCTCTAGCGTCTTGGAGTTCTGTACCTTAGGTCAACCACAGATTCCCACTACTCTATGCGATCTTCCAGTGGGATCCTTCACTCCAACATGCAATCGCGCCAGACAAACGACGACTACTTCAATGACCTCTCCCAACAGGCCCCAAGCAACAGACCAGCCGACAGACCATCCTTACACGAGGGGAGTGAGAGTTTCGGGGCAGGCAATGATGGCGACGTTCCCAGACCTAAGAGAATAGCGTGTGTGCTGTGCAGAAGAAGGAAGCTGAAATGCGATGGCATCAGGCCCAGCTGCGGCACCTGCGCTCGATTGGGGCATAGCTGCATGTATGATGAGGTGCGGAAGAAGAGTGGTCCAAAGAGGGGTTATGTCAAGCTGCTGGAGGCCAGGTTGGGTACGACCAATCTAAAGCGATATGTGTCTGGAAAGTTTTGGCTGCTGATGCACAACGTCCTACAGCGCAAGTGGAAACCCTCCTCAATACCCAACCTGTCAACGACGGTGGCAAAGACCCAGCGGCCAAAAAGTCACGCAAGCCGTCTCAAGCTGAGCCCGACGATGTAATGAGCTTTGACACCCCCAATTTCGCTAGCTCCCAAGGAAACATAGGTGTAAATGCGGACCAGCAGCAGTATGCACAGGCCTACAATGATATCTCCCCTTTGCAGCAACAGCAAGCCCCAGTCTCTTTTGATGCATCTCCGATCGATCTTTCCACGGCATCCACTTTTGACGACATGTCGTGGGAGATGATCGGGTTGGGTCTACAGGAGCCGCTACCGCCAGTGGACGTTATGGATGAGCTGTAAGAATTATCTTCTGAAGATTCCTCGAGGCGGTCTAACAGCATACAGAACTCAGATATACTTTGATAAGATCCATCCCTCCGCCCCTATGATACACCGACCCCGATTCATGGTCGCACTAGATATGCCTCCCAACATGCGACCACCTGTCTGCTTGCGTTACGCCATGTGGTGCCTCGCAGCATCTATAACGGACAAGTATGATTCTTGCCAGCAACATTTCTACGAGAGAGCGCGCAAATACGCGGAAATAGACGAGATGAGAGGTCTCGGTGAAAACTTCATGACGCTAGCTCACTCTCAGACCTGGACATTAATTGGCGGGTATGAGTTCAAGGTTATGTACTTTCCAAGAGCCTGGATGAGTGTGGGTAGAGCCACTAGACTAGCACAAATGCTAGGACTGCAGCGCATGGATGGCGCAGGTGTCGAAGTAAAGCAGGCTTTACCACCGCCAAAAGATTGGACAGAAAAGGAAGAGAGGAGGAGAACTTTTTGGATGGCTTTCTGTCAAGATCGTTATGCCAGCATCGGAACTGGCTGGCCAATGAATATTGAGGAAAGCGATGTACGTCTTCCAACACAAACATTGACGTCTTGGTTACTGATACATCTGTACAAATTTTAGATCATGACATTGTTGCCCGCATCCGAACATGCATATCTTCGCGGTGAGCCGGTCGATACGCTGTCCTTGAATGATGCCATGAACCCAGGGGGTACTCCCCTGCTCTCTTCTTTCGCTGGCGTCATTGTCATGGCAAACTTGTTTGGCCGCAATCTTACCCATCTTCATCGACCTGGACCAGAGGATCAAGCTAGCGACCTTAGCGGTCCGTTCTGGAAGCGCCATCGATCACTTGACAAGATCTTGTCAGATATCTCTTTGGGTCTACCAGATCATTTAAGGATACCTTCAGGCCTACCGGATGCTAATGTTGTGTTCTTAAACATGAACTTACATACGTCGACAATCTGCTTGCATCAAGCTGCTATCTCCAAAGCTGAAAAATATCGTCTTCCGGGCCATGTTAGACTGGATAGTAGAATCCGATGTATCACTGCAGCTGCAGCGATCACGAGTACAATGAAGGCAATATGTCATACAGACCTTACCTCGGTGAGAGTTAATGATACGTTCTCTCAGTGTTGCGTTTGCTGATAGGTCTAACGCAGATGAACCCGTTCATATCCTTTTGCCTCTATGTCGCCGCACGTGTCTTTACTCAGTATCTAAAAGCTCGCCCAAGTGATCAGCAGGCTCAGGCCTCACTCCAGTTCCTTACGTCAGCCATGCACGCTCTGAAGCGCAAAACTCCACTCACCGAGTCCTTCCTCGCTCAGCTAGAGGTCGACATTGAGGGTGCTGGCTTAGAGGCTGGGAGTAAAACGCAGGGAACCCCATGGATGGGAAAAGACACAGTGAGTCGTCTGTACATCACCTCATGGGAGTGACGCATATCTGATTGGTTACACAGACCAGCTGCAACAGCGGCTTGTTCGCCTCACTTGGGACAGTCAAGCCAGCCAACATCTTAAAAGGCATACCTGTCATCGTTACACGCGAAGAAACCTTCTTTGGTAACCAAGGAATTCCCATACATACGTTGCCATCCCGTCCCGCGTCAGTGAATAGGAATCAAAACTTTACGAATCAGAGTCGTGGACCAATCACCAATGCCGCTAACTCAAGAGTAAATGGAGACACCGGATTCGCTACATATCAGAATAATCCTTCTACCGGCACATCAGATGCAAATCAATCGTACGAGCAAGACGCCGGTCAAGCCTTCCTGTCTCATGAAGCTCGCCGCTTTTCGAACGGGAATATGGAACTATCCGGGAGCAGCTCTAACGATCATGGGACCCCACAGACTCTTAACTCCTCCGGGAAAGGCTCTTCGTCGTATACCTCTCATTCATCTCCGAGCGATCAGAACCCGACACTTCAGAGCAAGTCGCGGAGCCCTCCTGGTGAGCTCGTCAATGAGAACTCAACCAACGAGGATATCTTTTCAGCGGTAAATGTTCAGAATTACGCCAATATGAATGGGCAGATGTATCCTCCCACTCCTGTCATGGATCAGGACTTCAATTTCATGTTGCAACCCACGCCCTGGACTTTGGGCGGGACTGGTATGACACCTGGTGTGTCTGGTAGCAGCGGACCTAATGATAATAATTCATGGCTTGGCATGATGGACGATCCGAATTCATGGGTGACCGATATCTCTTAGGAGAAGGTAGCACCGGGTAGAGCACGAAATCATGATGGCTTGTAAGCGGATGTCTCTGAATGCTGGCCGTCTTTTGGGGTTTGCAGAAAGGCTGGGTGCATACGGCAGCACAATACATATCTTTGTATCACTGGGCGTTTTTGATGGCGAACATTTGTGCGGGAGAATGTGGCGCTGGCAGAGCTACGGTGGTTCCGCCATGTATAATACTCTACTCTACGATGGCCCTGATAGATACCCAATATTTTCTTGCTCGTTTGGTTTGAGCATGAGCAATGGCACCATTCTCAGAGCGCTTGAAACTTGTGCTCTAGCGTTAGTTATCTAGTATCAGAGTACAGCATGATATGCTAAGATTTCTGAGTGTGTAAATAGTCCGTGTGCTTTACAAAGTTTCATGTGCAAACCATCAAGAATCAATTTGTCCGCTACGCTCCGCTCCGCTCCGTTTTACGGCGGAGCGGACTTCCGGGGGGTGATTCGGGAACCTCGTTCCCATTGTCTCAATATATGAAGTCGAATGCGGATAGTTCGAGACTGCGAGATCACAGAAAATACAGGCAGAGACAAGATCTTGTTCCTCATTCATAGCTGCTCCTGAGGCTCGACTGTGGCATCAAAGAACATCAATAAGCAGGACCTGCGTCACGGAAAGCTAAACCCCCAGTGTAACGAACATTCTGTAACAATCGAAGTGTTGTCCAGGATACGTTTTGGGGGCATCATAGACCGAGTCTCTACACGATTTGCATTCGGTGATGAATACGAGTCTTGCAACGCGACACATATCGGTAGCCATGGTCCTAAGATCGACTGATTTTAATCAAGGCATCATTCCGCACAATTGAATCTTCACCTTTGCGAGGAAAGATCTCACAACCCTTCCTATCATGGCTCCCTCTGCAACGACAACAACGACATCCTCATCGACCACGCCTCTACCTCCCACATCTAATCCCGCTCCGACAACAACAAGCACCACAGCCTCGACTCCTCAAGCAAAACGGCTCTCAAAAGCCCACCTTCCCCTCTTCCTCAACGCCGCCAGAACGACCACCTACACCGACACCTCGCGCTCGACCACGCGCTCTATAGCATGGAACCCGACAGGCACACTCATCGCAACCGGAAACTCGGGCGGCGGGCTCCGCGTATGGAGCCCCGAGAAGGGCGAGAATGTGAGATTCAGCACGGAACTCAGATCTGCAGGCGTTTCAACGTCGACTACGGAGACAGCGGCTACCTCGGCGGCTGCGCAAGGGGCAGGTGCAGGTGCCTTGACGAGCGCAGGGACAGGCGCAGGCGGGAGGGGCGCACAGGGGAGGGCGGCTACGACTCAGCAGAGTGCGGGGTGGGGACACCAGGGCGCTGTAGCGGCAGTGGCGTTCAATCCGTCGAAGGAGGCGGAACTGGCGAGTTTAGGTGCTGATGGCGCGCTGAGGATATGGGATGTGAGGGGGAGGAAGTT
>JAGFMK010000506.1:0-19237 GCA_021030975.1 Lichenothelia convexa | reverse complement strand
AAGAGTTAAAAGGCTTAAATAAGTACGTTATTAAATCTTAGTAAGAGTTTTATACTACTATTATTAAGTTATACTAGGAATATAATTCTATACTATTAAGATAGTCCTAATAGTTTCTAGAGATCTTTATATAGTCCTACTATATTAAAGACCTTTAAAGCTTAAAGCCCTATACTTATAAATTTAACTTAATTACTAAAGAATTAAAAGGAACAAACTAATTAGATAATATTACTGCTATTAAGTGGTACCTTTAGGGTATTAACTCTAGTATTAGTAAGAAACTATCTAAGAAGGCTAAATTACTATAGGCTAACCTTACTAGTAAGACTCTTAAATATTTAATTAAAGCTACTAATAATTACATAGACAATAAATAGGGCTATAAATATATATAAGACCTAACTACTAATAAGGCAATCTGTATTAAGGCTCTTACCTAATGGTAGAATATAATAGAGAGCCTACTATTAATCTTATTAAGGAACAACAACTTAGTAGAACTACTCTAGGCTTAGGATATAGTACTAAACGGCCTAAAGTTCCTAACCCTATACACGTCTATTAGCTATTACCTACTATAAATACTAGAGTTATATTAAAAGCTATATAACCTCTAGCGGCGTAATATTAGGCTTATAATAACGCCTAGCCTAGTTAAGGTGTAATAATAGGAATGCGAAATATGCCTCTTATTGCTCCCATCTATTCTTATAAGGTTAAAATAACTAATACTCTCTAGCGTTAGTCTAATATTAATAAAATTATAAAAGGGATATAGAAACTATATATTTAGAATACCTATATAGAAGGACGTATAAACAGCCTCTAGAGCGCCTCTATTACTACTATAAATATCTAGAATCTAAATAATATAGGTACTAGTAATAGGTATTAACCACGCCCATTTATAAGGCCTTATATATAGGATAGATATCTATAAGTAATAGGTTCTTATCTCTATAAGCGTAATATAGAAGTAAAAGAACTTCTCTATTAGGATAACGCTGGAAAACGCCTTTATATAGGACTACTTAGCTAGAATAGAGTGTAAAGGTGCCTCTATAACTTAAAGTAGACTTAGTAGAAAGTCTGTCTAACTAATGTTATATTATAATTATTAATTAAGGTTAGACAAAAGGTAAAGCGGGGTATATAGACTCCTACTCGCTAAGGAATTCTTCCTTAGCAATTAGTTCTTAAATAAATACTATTATAAGCTATTTCTATAGCACGGCTAGATAGATAGTAACTCTTATATACACTACTAGCTAGGTGTATTTATTTACTAACAACCTATCTTAGTGCTATACACAGCTATTATAATTCTAATTACTCTACCTACTTAGTAGTATATTAGCGCAAAGGCGATATAACTATACTATATACTGAAAGAGAAATTTCTATCTAAACCTCTACGTCTTTAGAATAAATCTTTATCCTATACCTTATCTAGTATATTAATAATTTTACTATATCGGATAATTATAGTACTATTAATAAGATATAGGAGCCTTACCTAGAACGTACCCCTACTAAGGAGTAGGGTAAGAAAGATATTAATACCTAGATCTAGGAGGAAGAAAGGAAGAGGGAATTATTAGATAAATAACTAAAACTAAAGACACTCTAAAAGTATAACGATTAACTAAAGCGTTAATTAAATAGTACTAGTAAACTACGAGGTAATAATCTAAGAGAGGAAGATAAACCTTCAGATAATAATAGCATTATCTTAAGTCTAAAGTAATACTATACTAGCTTAACCTTAAAACTAAAGGTTAATAGTCTAGATAATTATTATAGTTGAAGCGTTATAGAATATACTAAGTTTATATAGGAGTATAAGACGAGTTTTTATACTATAGAAGAAATGAATAATACTACGCGTATTATATACGCTATATAGTATCTATATAGAGAACCTATAAAGTTATAGTAGTAATAGGAGTATAAAGTTAGTAAGGATAACTCCTTATAGGAAGAATTTAAGAAATATCTTCTAGATATTATCTAAGATCTAGTTAATTAAGAGTAACTTATAAGTAAATAGTACTATAATACCTTATAGAGAGAGCAATAGATAGTTAAGTCCTTTATCTCTTATATTAATTAATTAGAGTCTAAATTAAAGATACCTATAGAGGATAAATATTCTCGTATTAACTTTCTCTATATAAAGCTATATCTAGAGATTTATAGGGGCCTACTATAGTTCTAAATCTTACCTTCTATCTAGTTAGGCCTAATTTCCCTAGCTACTAGAGTAGAAGAAAGCCTCTATAACTAGAAGAGAGGAGTACTAGTAGACCGATACTAGGGCGATAATAATCTAAGTAATAATTATCTAAGAAGTTATAATAAGAAAGAAGGTAAGAAGAATAAAGAAAAAGATTATAATAAAGACTTAAAGAAAAGTTATTATTGCTTCTAGCGCTATAGAAGCAACTTAGTAGATAATTACTATAAAGATAAATCTTCTAGGTGTATAGATCTTAGTAAAATTTAATATTATAACTATAAGTAATATAGGTATTATATAAGTTCTTACCTGAAGCCTAAGAAACTAAGGTCTAGTTAAGGCAATAAGAAGTTATAAAGAAGTAGCGCTACTACTATACAATCTAAGAAAGATATACTCCTTATATTAGTAAGACTAGATAAAGCTAATAATAATAAACCCCTAGTGTAGAGGATAATAGCCCTTATTAAGGTAAAGATACCTATAGGTATAAGATCTATAGAAGCACTTATAGATACTAGTACGGATATTAGTTTAATCTCTTAGATATTAGTAAAAGAACTAGGGGTAAAAGAGGATTATACTACCTAGCTTAATACGAGGACTATTAGTAGTAATAAGTTACTTATTTATAGCCTTATTACCCTTAAATATAAGATAAGAGACTATAATAGCGTCGAGGTTATAGCAAGTTATATATTTAAAGCAGCTAATATAAAGGATTATCTAATAGTTTTTAGATATCTATAGCTAATAGAATATAATCCTCACCCGGATTAGGCATAAAGGTAGTTTATATAGTCCTAAATAGTAGATTTTAAATTACTAAAGGCCCTTATAGCTACTATTACTAGAAGAGAAGCAGTATATACTATATACCCTATAAGGTATATAATTCCCTTAAGGATAGAAGGCTAAAAAGAGGAAGGTTCTATATATATTACTAGTATTATAATAGGAACGTTACTAGAATACTATAAAGACTATAGAGATGTCTTCTCTCTAAAAAATACCTAATCCTTACTAGAGTATAGGCTAGCTAATTATACTATTAAATTAACTAGAGAATCCCTATATAGACTAATATATAACCTTATAGTAAGTAAGTTAAAGGTGCTATAAAAGTACCTTAATAATAGCCTGTAGAAAGACTAGATCTAGTATTCTAAAAGTCCTACTAGAGCTTTAATCTTATTTATTCCGAAGAAAGATGGAGGGTTATAACTCTATATTAACTATTAGGGGTTAAATAAGGTGACTGTAAAGAATAGGCACCCTATTCTCTTAATTAATAAATTATTAGATTAGCTAAGTGGTGCTTAGATCTTTACTAAATTAGATCTAAAGGATATATACTATTAGATTAAGATTAAGGAAGGCGATAAGTAGAAGACAGCGTTTTACACTTATTATAGCTACTATAAATATAAAGTGATGCCGTTTAGCTTAGCCAACGCCCCTATAATATTCTAGGCCTATATTAATAAAGTATTATATAGTCTAGTAGATATCTTCTATATTATATATCTAGATAATATTTTAATTTATTCTAACTTAGAAGAGGAGTATAAGTAATATATTAGTGTGGTATTAGAATAGCTTTAAGAGTATAAGTTATATACTAAGCCTTCTAAGTGCACTTTTTATATCTAAAAAGTAGAATTCCTTAGATTTATAGTGGGTACTAATAGGGTATATATAGACTCTAGTCAAGTCGAAGCTATTTGTAACTAGCCTAAACTAAGATTAATTCACGACTTATAAGTCTTTCTTAGGTTTATAAATTTTTATTATTAGTTTATTAAAGGATACTTCTATATTATAGCGGCGTTAATAGATCTCCTTAAATAAGGAGATAAAAAAGTAAGTAAAATAATCTTTACTTAGGGCGCACGGTAATAGAAAGCATTTTACTAGTTATATAAAGTATTTTAGGAAGTAATAATACTTTAATACTTTAATCTAAAGTGGAAAATCTAAGTAGAGACTAACACTTCTAGATTTACTATTACTAGTATTATTTCCTAGCTAGACAGCGACGAGTTAATAGGGACTTGCCTAGGCTAATAGAAGCCTTTAGCTTTTTAGTTAAGGAAGTTGACCCTAACTAAGTAAAATTATAAGACGCATGATTAAGAATTGCTTACTATAGTTGCTATGTTTAAATAGTAGTGCTACTACCTTAAAGGTAGTATATATCTAGTAGAGGTCTTAACTAATTATAATAATTTAAGATATTTTATAACTACTAAGGAATTAAGTAAAAGACAAGTAAGATAGGTAGTATAGCTAGCTTCTTTTAATTTTGAAATCTTATATTAACCTAGTAAGAAGGATCCTACTAATATACTATCTAGGTAACTAGACTATATAAGAGAGGCGTAGAAGAATAGTAGTTATATTATACTCCCTATATTAAGAACGAAACTTAGGGGACTATTTATAAAAGAACTAGGTTAAGAAATCCCTAATAGTAATAAGGATACTCTACTATTAGTTAAGAGTGCGCGTATTATAAGTGTTATAGTAGCGAGGCGCTTAATCTCTAATATTACGAATTTATAATTAGAGAGAATATAGCTTAAAGCTAAAAAGGCTACTCTAGAAAGTAGAGAAGTGTTTAAAGAATAACCTACTAGAAAATATATTAGATAAAACCTAGTAGATAAGCAGTATATAGTATATACAACCTATATTATAGATATAGACCTCTATTAAATTCCTAAGGAAAGGCTAAATAACCTTTCAAACTTAGATATAATAAAAGTTAATAGTACTAAGGAGTAAAATGCTTAGACTCGGAGGAAAACACTAGAAACTTATATTAATATCACTAATAGGGTGTAATTACTAGCCTAATATAGTTAGTAGTATAATATAGAGAGATATAATTATATCTTAATATATTTTACTAGCACTAATAGTCTAGAATATCTTATACTATAGCGTATTGCTATTATAGTAGTAGTAACCGAAATAGTATATAGTAAGGCTTCTATTAGCTTAAAAAAGTTAATTCTACTTCTATAATAATAGGACGCCTTTATTTAGGAATAGAAAATAAAGATTAGTAAAGCTAGTAGAGATACGCTAGCCCTAAGTAAGCTAGTATAGAGTGAAAACTAAGAGGGTCTCCTCTAAAGTGTAGGAAAAGTATATATACCTAAAGATCTAGCGCTATATAATAAAGTTATAAAGGCGAATTATAATAACCTATATATAGGATACTTTAGAGTTACTAGGATAGTGGAACTTATCTATAGAAAGTACTTCTAGCTAATAATCTAAAAGGATATCTAGGAATATATCTATATATATAATATATATTAAAGGACGAAGTGGCTTCGCTATCACCCTTATAAAGAGTTATAGTCTCTCCTAATTCTAAAGAAACTATAGTTATAGATCGCTATAGACTTTATTATATCCTTACTACTAGTAAGAAGCTATATAGGACTAGTATACAACATAATACTCGTAGTAGTAGATAGATACACTAAGATAGCCAAGTATATCTCTTTCCATTTAAATATAGATACTACTAATTTAATGCATATCTTTATAGATAATATTATTAACTCCTTTAGGGCGCTAGAGGATATTATCTCTAATAGAGATAAATTATTTACTAGTAAGTTCTAGGGAACTTTTATATTTTACTTAAAAGCCCGGCGTAATATAAGCACTATATACCACCTATAAACGGATAGATAGATGGAAAGATAAAACTAGTCACTAGAATAGTACTTAAGATATTTTATTAATTATTATTAAGATAACTAGATAGATTAGCTCTCTAGAGTAGAGTTCGCTTATAATAATAGCGTTTATATGTTAATAAAGGTCACCCTATTCCGCGTAATATATAGCTATAACCTAAATGTTTTAGTTAATATTAAGGATAATATACTAGAGGGGGAGGCACCTATAGTAGTAGAAAGAATTTAAAGAATTAAAGCTATATATATAGAGCTTAAAGAGCACTTATAGGCCGCGTAGAAAGCATAAATAAGATCTTATAATAAGAATTATACTCTAAAGAAATTTTATATTAGAGATAAAGTCTTACTTTTAGCTAAGAATATATATATAAGGCGCCTAAAGAAGAAGCTAGATTACTACTTTCTTAGACTATTTAAGGTACTAGAGGTAATTAGTAAGTAAGTATATAAGTTAGAACTTCTTCTATTATATAAAGAAATTTACTCTACGTTTTACATATTACTCCTAGAGCCTTACTAGTATAGAAAGGGTAGGTTACTACTAGCTCTAGTAAGACGTTAATAAGGAAGAAGAATTTAAAGTTGAAAAAATCCTTAATTACTAGAAGGCTAGATGCGGAAAGAAAGCGTACCTTATATAGTGGAAAGGATACTTACTAGTATATAATTTATAGGAGCCTAAAAGTAATATAATTGTCTCTCTAGATCTACTAAACAAATAATTAGTAGAGTATAGTTAGGCCAAATTCTTAGAAGTAGATATATCTATAAAAAGAAATATTATAATAATATAGCGATAGCGCAGCACCTAAGACCTATATCTAAACTCAACTAGTAGCCTCTAAATCTCTCTTATCCTTATTCTTATCCTCCTTATTAATATCTACCTATAAAAGAACCTTATTAAGAGCCGTGGTATTAACTTAAGTAATATTTAACTATAAACTATTAGTAAGGTAACGGTAAAGGGAACTTTCTATACTTACTTAAATATAAGTAAGGATATTTATTTCTTCTAGACTAGAAGAAATACACTTAAGGGAACTAGCAATACACGATTAAATAATAGTCTAGTTGGTGGACTTCTTAGAAAGCTTATAGTTCTTAGACTAGCGGTTAAAGTAAGTTAATAAACTTCTTAATAAAGAGGTTCATTAGGCGGCAAGCGTCCTAATAGGGACCTATATACTTATTGTTATCGACGATATAATTAAGTACATTAGCTTAATAAAGGATATAGTTAGTAGCGAAACACTAGTAGTGAGGAACCTGCTTAGAATATTAGCGCTAGTTAAGAAAGTAAGGTTCTAAACTTATAGCATTATATTACTTCCTTTACTTTATATAGTAGCTACACTTATAATATATAGACTTTTTATAGTACTAGTACTTAGGATCCTTAGTAAGATACTTTATATAGTAAAGGTAACTATTATATGTGAGAGCTATAGGAGTGGCAATGGAAGTAGGAGCTATAGTCTAAATAGATTAGAATTAAGAACTGATAGGACTAGGGGTAGCTATTATTATAAAGTAAGAGAGTTATTAGTATAGTTCTATAAAAGAAGGTAGAATATAAATAGAGAGTTTAGAGCTAGGTAAGGCACGGCCTTTATCCTTACTACCTAGACCCTAATTATTACTAGAGGTGGCTAGGGTTATTTTCTATAATTATTTACCTTAGCTAAAAGTTATATAAACGTTATATAAGCCTCACCTTATTACTATAATTAGGCGAAAGTGGATATAAGAAAGCTAGATCCTCTAATTAAAAGTAATTAAGGAGGTTAATAATGAAAAAATTATCTAGTAGTAATAAAGAATCTAACGGATTATTAAGGACGTAGTGTTACACGGTTATAACTAACTAACTACCTTATTTAAGGGAATAAAGACTAATTAAAAATATATATAAGGTTAGTTATATAGTAAAATTTATAGTAATGAAAAGAGAATAAATAGACGATAGGAAGTTATAGGTTTAAATATCGCGACTTAGAAAGAATCTACACGGTCACCTAATAGCTAGTTAGGTAGCTAGGTCTTCTTAAGTTCCTATTACTCTTTAATTATAATTATTAATATTATAACCTTTTAGTAGTTTACTATCAACTTACTATAGATAAAGATCTTCTATACTAAGTACAGGAATTACTTATAACCTATCTTTCCTAAGTTTTTATCTTTATAGAGGTTTTATCTTAGGTTTTACTAATAGTATATAAGGAAAGTAATAAGAGGCTAAGGGTTTACTTTAAGGTTACTAGTATTCCTCTTCTTATAAGATCTAGAAACTAGATCTTAGAGGGGGAGATAGTTATAAGAGTATCTCTATAACTTAAAGTAGACTTAGTAGAAAGTCCGTCCAACTAAGGTTATATTATAATTATTAATTAAGGTTAGATAAAAGGTAAAGTAGAGTATATAGACTCCTACTTGCTAAGGAATTCTTTTTTAGCGATTAGTTCTTAAATAAATACTATTATAAGCTATTTCTATAGCGCAGCTAGATAGATAGTGACTCTTATATATACTACTAGCTAGGTATATTCGTTTACTAATGACCTACCTTAGTACTATACGCAGCCGTTATATAGAGAAGCTTTAATTAAATAGTAAGGTAAGACCCTTAAATAGCTATATAATAAAAAGACGGCCCCTAGTAATAATATTAATAGGTAATAACTATATTTATCTTTAAATTTTATTAGCCTCTATAATATTAACAAGGAACCTAAATTTTAGGATATTACTAATAGTCGGTCTACCTATATAAATCTTACCCCTAAACTCGATACTATTAGGATAACTATTTTAGCTAATATAGCTAAAAAAGACTCGCTTGCCTCTATTAAGAGGTTATATATAGGGAAGTACCTAGATAGTACTAATAAGGTTACTATCCCTAGAGATATAGCTATAGTTAATAGATAAGACTTTAATAGATAGAATAAATTTAGAAGTACTAAAGGAAGAAAACTTATCGATAAGTAAAAAGTTAAGATATCTAGATTATTAAAACTTATTAAGCAAGAATATCCCCTAAGCGCTTAGTTTACCTATTAATAACTTAGGAGGTTAGGGGTGTAATATAGATAGATATTATAGGGAACTTATTAGTAGATATCTAGAAGCTTCTATTTAGTAATATACTAGCTAAAAAGCTTTAATAAATTACTAATACTGCCTAAATAACGCCTATAGCTATAGTTACTAGTGCCTTATTATATACTTCCTATAAATTATAACCTATTAATATAGGAATTTAAATAGACGCTACTATATACTTAGAGCTACATCTAACTATATAAGTAATAATTAGCAACCTTAAAGTTACCACCTTAATAGACTTAGGATTAGAGATTAATATTATTTGTACTACTACTACTCTAAATACTAGTATTACCTATTTACTAGGGGTTTATATTAGAATATAAGGTGCTAGGAGTAATAAGTATAAATTTAGAGGTGTTATTAAATTAGCAGAGATTAATATAGGTAGTATCCGTATAGTTACTTATTTATTCCTATATAATAACCTTAAATATAAGGTTATATTAGGACGACTATAAGAGAGAGTAGTAGGACTCTATAAGAGGAATCTCAATAATAGTATATATCTATATTTAATTACTAATATAAAGAGGACAATTTATAAAGAATTTTGCCCTATACTATAATTACTAATATTTATAAGAATATCGCGAAATATAAGCAGTCTTTAAATAAATAAGCAGGTATAATAAGGCTATACCTATTGCAAATAGCAGTAATACGTCGGTAGATATCTTTTTTATAAAGCTATTTAAGCAACCAAGAGCCTTATAAGCTCAGGGTGACTAAGTAGATAAATAATATAAACAGCCCTTGGCTATAATAACTGCCCCGAACGAATAAGACAGCGGCGCCCTTATTACTAATTTAATAGTGTTAATACATGTAAACTTCTCTTAATTATAACCTAGTTATCTATGCTCCTTAACTCTTTCTCATCGATTACTTGTTGCTTACTATCTTTAGCCTGCCCCGGTCCTATATATCCATCGATCCACCTCTTGCTTATAAACCGGTTTAAAAGGTGTCATCATAGTTGCTTGCGTAGCCGTCTATAGTATTAGGGTGGCTTAGTAGGTTGTAAGGCAGTTGTTAGTGGAATCGTTGGTCTTAGTTAGGGTGGTATATAAAGGCGTTTATACTTATTAATAAGGTTTTAGGCGTCGTGAAGCAAGTCGGTTCTATACCAGCAATCTTTAGCTACTCTAAAGCCTTTCTAGCGAACAAGATACTCTATACGGCTATAAGCCACTCACTTTATAACAAGGCGCTTAATTTCCTATAATTGCCAGTCTCCCGTGTCGCCACTGACTTCCACTAGGCCTAGTGGAGGATGGTGTTATTAGTATAGGTTAGTGGCTTGTGGAGCCGGTTCTAGTTATTAGATAGAGATGACTGGGTGGATCTTGATATAATCTAGTAGCTCCAATTTGTATAACACTTGGCTCACAGCTTTCTTAATTAAGAATAGGCCTTTATACTAGTAGGACAGCTTCTTATTTAGCTCTCTAGGTAATATATAGCTTTTATGCAAATATAAGTAGGCTTGGTCCCTACTAGGGATAAGGCAAATAGGTTGATGCTTGGTGTTATAGCGCTGCTTTGCACCTGCGTTTGCAAAGGCAATAGAGTCGGCGGCCTCAAGTCGGTGTATTTCATATAGTATACGGATTGCGTTGCTGTTAGAATCGACGCTGTTGAATTAGTACGTTCCTTTAACAAAGTCTAAGCCTTCTTAGACTCTAAAACTATAGATAACCTTATTAGGAGCCTTACTAGTCGATATATTTATTATATTATTAAGTAATACTTGTATTATAGGTAGTGTATCTAGCTAGCTAATAATAAGGTTAGGGTACTCGGTGAGTAGAAATCTTATAGCTATTTCGACTATTTAATTTATTTGCTTAGACTGTCTATTAGTCTAAGGATAGTATACTGTTGAGGTAAGTATACGGCTCCTAATAAGTCGAGCTATCTCTTTCTATATTATTAACATGAATTTAGGATCGTAGTCCAGGATCCAGGCAGCTAGTAAACCCTAGTCGGCTTGTATAAGGTGTTTAAAGATTGCCTTTACCTAGTAAGGCGCATCCTAAGTGCTGAAACCTAGCACTAGCATATTATATTTGCTGAACTTATTAGTAAGCGTATATAGTGTATCCTTGCTAAGGTATTAGACCGCTAGCAGTAATAAGACGATAAAATCTATAGCTACAGTATAAAACGGCTATTATAGAGCCTTAATTAGGGTAAGTATACTATAAGGTTTATAACGCTTGGTCTGGCATAATTGACAGTGAGAATAATAGAGAATATATTCCTTAAGATACTTAGATATTTTTCTCATATAGATAGATCTTGCTAGCTACTTAAAGCACTAATTAAAGCCAGCATGGCCTTAGAGATCATAGGCTATATTGAAGACTTCCTTTGCAAGTGCTGCTGGTATATAGAGCCTCGCTCTATCATTAAGGGCATTAATATAGTATATAAGGCCACTGATGACAACAAAGCGCACCCTATAGGCTTTATGCTTCTACTAGCTAGGTTTCGAACTGGTTCAAAAAGCGTCCTTAGGCGGCCTAAACGCTGCTAATAGGTCACTTATTAGTTCGGGTGATTTACACGTATTGTCTAGGCTAGGTATTAGTAGATCGACGCTGTCAATTTACGCGCTGCTTATGGCGTTTAGATATACTACTAGTGTTTTACGCTGCGCCCGTTGGCATTATAATCTACATTGGTATTATTCGCTACTAGGACTATATCGCCTTGCTCCTGCTCCAACCTATTATAGCATTAATTGCCTTGATCGAGGCCATCGTTCTATATGCCTGACTAATTATACGCTCTAGACTCTATACTACTATCCTATATATTGTCTTAGTACGCAGCTTATAGGTGTAAATACAGTCCTAACTATCTTAGACTATTAAAGCTATTATACTCTCCTTAGCCTTACCAGCGATTCTGACCATATCCATTGTTGTTCGTCCTAGTGGGGTTGTTCCACTGCCTTACGCCGCTTCCTTAGTTGTTTAGCATAATTAAGGGCCTTAAATTATAAGGTTGCGCTACTTGCTACTAACTATACTAAGGTGGCCGAGCAGCGCCGTTTGCGTTTAGTAGCTATTACTACTGATTGGATCGGTTATAGTTGTTCTGGTAGTTAGGGTGAGTATTAAACTAATTTAAAGAGTTGAAAGGTCGGGACAAAAAGAAAGGCGGCTGCTAGGGTTGTATCTACTGGGAGTTATAAGACTAAAAGGTATTACCTTGTGACTAATGTGGTTGATATTAATGAGTAAGATACTGATTACGACTTGGGTTAGCCATGCCTTGCCTATTATATTACTGGGTAGCATGGCCGCGAGTATAAGCAATACTGAACTATATATTCTTCTTTATATTTAAAGTGTTAATAAACTAAGTAACCTTAGTAGTGTCTAAGGGTTCATCGATAGTAACTTGGAGTTTGTTATTAATACTATTAAAAGCCTAGGTAAGCTGCTGAGAGGTTTGGTTAAAGCCAGAGGCTTTGGCGTGTCAAATAATCGCTTGCATATATGCTAATAGCTTATAATAGTTATAAGTATTGGTTATTATATATCTCTCTTTCCTGAGTCTATCGAATGTAATTTGCTTTGGTTCACTAAAGCGGCGCTCTAGTGTATCACACTAGCACTATATACCATTCTTATCGAGATATAGGCTAGTATATTCCAGTTAGGATAGCTCTTCAGTGTACTAAGCTATTATAATCCTATAAAGGTAAGAGCTTAAGTTGAGATGTACTATTATAGCACCTTTAATTTGTGTAAGGTCCCTGATATATTCTATAAACAAGTATACTAACTTGTAATAGATATCTCGGCCAGCAAAAACAACTTTATCTTGGCCTTGAGCTCTAGGGTCGAAGAACCTAAGCTCATTAGAACGCCAGTGAGTATTAGTAGCTCTATTATTTGGTGTACTTTCTTGGCTTCTCCTATTAAGTAGATAGCCGTTATTCATGCCGTTACTATCATTATAATCATTGCGTTGCCCATTGGCGTTCTAGCCATTGGCGTTCTGGCCATTGACACTGGTGATAGAATCTTCCAACGCCTTAACGCGAGCAGCTATAGTATTACTATTTGCGAGTAATTGGCGTAAGATCTTATTATTAGATATATTAGCTATATTAGGACTATTCTATAGTTGGGCCATGTTGCGTAAATCGATAGTATTGGTATAAATAAGGCGCTTAATAGATAGATTTTAAACTAGTTTAAAACTGTGCTCGATAGATTTACGCACGCTAGCCGGTGAAGGTAAAGGCTGGCGTTTAGAAGTGGCGGACTAGGTACTATCTAACTATTACTATACATGCTGTGTGAAACATCTTATATATTAAGTCTAACTTGGTAAGGAGGTACGTTGGAGCCACTAGGCGAACGGCTCGGTGAGACTTTTAAACTTCTTATAGGTGTTATACTACTGAGTCTTATCTATACACTATAGCTAAGGAAAGACTAGTAATAAATAAGTGTCTAAACCGTTAGGTTGTTAGCTTTATAATCTTCGCTCCTAAGAGTTGTCGGGATTGTAATAAGCAAGCCTGCCTGGCCTAGAGTAGGTATTGGTGAAGGCTTTAAGGAATGCAAGGTTGTCCTTGCTTAGTGACTTGGTGAACTGATGTTCGGTATCAACGAACTGCTTAATCTAGTACCTAAGAACGATTGTAAAGTAGTTAAGCTCTAGGATGCCCGCTAGCTTGGTGATCTTTAAACTGGTTGCAAGGTGAGCAACCTAAGTGAGGTATTTAATAAGATATAGATAAATATATAGATAAGTGAAGAAGAATCGAGGTTATCGATAAGCTACACGCAGTAGTATTATTTATAGTTAGTCGGTGAGCTAGTAAGCTGCTTTCTAGATCTGACTTAGATAAGTAGCTAACGTGGCTAGAGTATTGTTGTTATTAATAAAGGTACCGGTGGGCACCTGCTTAGTTTAGATGGTATTAACAAGTTACTCGTTATATATAATTATAAGTTGAGCGTTATAAGCTGTGAAGATATTATGACGGCGTTGATTTGGATAAAGTTATTACGATTAAATTGAGCAGTTATAATTCCAGCTGGCTAGTAATAGCTAAAGGTCTAGGTGTAATTATAATAAGGATTATACGCTGTAGAGATAGATCTATAGGGACAGATCTATAGGATATGCCGGTGGTGCTGGCGGTACAGGTTTTAGTGCGACTATAAGCGATAGAGGTATGTTTTTGTGATAGATATCGCTAGGTTTAAGGATATATATTAAAGAACTAGACCGCGGCCTATAAGATATAATTAATAGTATAATCTTGAGAGGACAGCCGGCTTAGCTACTATTTTATTATAAATAGTAGTAATATATTGGTAGATATCTTTTTTATAAAGCTATCTAAGCGACCGAGAGCCTTATAAGCTTAGGGTGACTAAGCAGACAAATAATATAAATAGCCCTTAGCCGTAATAATACCTGTAATATTTTTAAAAAATCTTATAAAGAATTACTAATTATTAGGCCTTAATAGTATTAGGGCAGTGAATATATACTAGATTAAGCTAGTTAAGAATATTAACCTTTATAAAATAATAGAAGCGTAAAAAATTGATAGTATACTTATAGGTAGTATAAGTGTCGTTAAATAGCGATAATAGACTATTTAATTACTAATTTTTATATAAGAAGGATCTAGAGCTAGATATAAAAGACTATTGACCTAGTAGAATAATTTCTATAAGCCCTAGGAGCCTAATATTAGTTACTATAATAATCTATAGATAAAATATAAGGAAAAGGTTGTAGAAGCTATAGAAAGTTAATTAGGATATAGTTCTGTTAATATAATATATAAATATAAGGCCTAGAAAATTCTTCTAGTTAATAGTTTAGATTCTACTAGGGAGATTCCTAGAGGCTTTAACTACTAGAAATAGCGAGCCTAGGTAAGGATAAACTTATTAAGATATAATAATACTACTAAAATAGGGAAATATAATTAATACTTAATACTAAAGTTTTCTAATATTACTAAAGGCTGTTGCTTAACGGCCAAATAGCTATAAAACCTCTCTATTAGTCTAGAACTATAGCCTAAAGAGTACAAAATTATTTATTAAAATACTATATAATTATAAAAAGGCCCTTATCTAGGAGTTTTTATATATTATACCTATATAAGATAATATTACCCCACCTTAAAGGATTCGTACTATTAAACATAATACCTAGTAAGCCCCTATTATACCTATACTAAGAGCTTTATATAAGGAAGTAATAAAGATAGTTAAAATAAGGCTAGAATAAGGCGTGCTAGAATATAGTAATAGGCTATATAGAAATCCCTAGTTTTTAGCTACTAAAAAGGAGACTAGGAAGTATTGCCTAATAAATAATACTATATAGCGAAATAAGTACACAATACGCGATATAAATATACTACTAAATATTAAGTAGTTCTTGGAAGAATTTGCAGGCCTTTAATTATTGTCTCTTATTAATCTTTTCTTAGGTTATAATTAAGTATCTCTATATCTAGAAGACTAAGATATAACTGCGTTTTAAACACCTTTAGGGTTAATATATATAAAGAGATTACCTATAGGAGTAACAAATTTAGTAGCCTAATTCGTTTATATTATAACAAAAGTATTATAGGATCTTATACTAATAGCTTACGCGGTGTTCCTTAATAATATAGGTATTAAAGGCCCTAGAACGAAATATTTAAATAAAGAAGTAGAACCTAGTATTTACTAGTATATACTCGAACATAATTAGAATTTTAATTAAGTTTTAATAAACCTTAAGCTAGTTAGAATGATAGCGGCTAGAGCAAAATTATAATAGTATATAACTAGACTAAAGCTAGTTAGCTTTATATACAACTCTAATAGCTAGTATCTAGATAGTACTAAGGTTTTAATGATATTAGAGTGGAGACCTTATTTAAACCTCACTAAATTATAAGGGTTTCTTAGTCTATATATATACTATTAAATATTTACCTTCTATTTTAGTTTACTTACTAAACCCCTTTTCCACCTCCTTTATAAAAATATTAAGTTTATCTAGAAGATAGAATAATAAGAGTTAATAGATAGACTAAAACTTATACTTATCTTACCTCCTATATTATTAACTATTATCTATAGTCCTAGCGCTAGAATCCTTATTATTAGTATAGATACTAGTCTTAAAGGCTATAGTAGACACCTTTTATAGGAAATTAATAGGAAGTAACAACTAGTACAATTTAAAAGTAGTTTATAGTCTAAAACGTAGTAAATATATAATACTAGTAAACGAGAATATTTAGGACTGCTTATAATGCTTAAGAAAGTCTATCCTTAGATTTATAGTCGATATACTATTATTAAAATAGATACTAATATCCTTATAAAGCAGCTAAATAAGGTAATAGTTGACCTTCCTAATGTAATAGTTATATATTAGATTATATAGATATAATTATTTAACTTTAATATGGTTTATATACTTAGAAAGAAGAATACTACTATAGATTTATTATCTTAAAGACTAAAGAGATTAGATAATAATCTAGGTGCCTAAATTGCTAGCGACGTGGCTAAATAGATTAATAGCCACTTTAACAAGATCTCTATACTAGATACTAACTATATAGACCCTATAGCGGAAGTTCTATATAAGTAAATCTCGACTTATTTAGTGAAGGCCTCTAGAATTTCTATAACTATAGAGGACCTAGAATAAATTAAATATTTAGATCCTATAGAAGATTATTGTGTTAAGTCTTAATAATACGCTCGTTTTCTTAATATATTCTCTAAATCTAAGGGTATAAATTATTCTAAGTATAGATAATTTAAGAGAGAGGCTGTCCGATTTATTATATTTAGGAAAAAGCTATATAGGTAGGGTGGTAAAGGTTAGCTATATTATAATGTTATTAATATTAAGGAGAAATAATATAATATTCTAAGATCTTATTATAAAGAATATAGCTATTAAGGATAGGAGGCTACCTATCGACGTGTTACTAATAGATTCTACTAGCCTACTATCTTTAAAGATATTAAAGAATAGATTAAAATATATAATACTTGCTAAAAATAATAAATAAACCATAAGGAAAAAGCCTTATATCTAACGTATAGCACCCTATTAAGTGAAAAATAGGGCCTAGATATTATCTATATACCTACTACTAGAGCGTTTTAATACCTTATTATTATAAGAGACGACCTTTCTAAGTAGGTAGAAGTATATCTACTAAGATCCGTAAACTTGTCAAGTATTACTAAATTTATCTATAATAATATCTTTATATACTATTATTATAATCCTAATCTAAGACTAAGGATTCGGAGTTATATTAGACCTTTTAGAGTTATATTAGTCCCTAGCTATGTTAGAGTTTTCACTCTGCTTTATATATTCTAGCTTTCTCTCTCTACGCTTCGTCTTGTTATTATCCCTAGGGTTAGTTCTAGATCAATCAATTGAGTTACTACCTCACTACTAGGTCTAGAGGACCTAGTCTAGGTATTATCTATGCCTTACCGCTGGTCCTAGGGGTCGATCCCTTATATTATAAAGCGTCGCTCCTCTCTTACCTAGATAGCTATAGATTTTTAGATCTAGCTATCTACCGTGAGTCTCCTAAGAGGTTCTAAGTTAAGTCCTACATCCTAGAAATTTTTAATAACCTCCTAGGAGCTTTCTAAGACTCCACAAATTTCCACGGCCTCCTAAGAGCTTCGTCCTACGCTCTACCATGTCCTAGACCTCTGTCCTCTGCTCCGCGAATTTCCTACGGCTTTCTATAGCCTTTCTAGAGCTTTATCTAATACTCTACCTTATCCTAGACCTCTATCCTCTACTCCGCGAATTTCCTACGGCTTTCTACGGCCTTCCTAGAGCTTTATCCAACGCTCTACCACGTCCTAGACCTCCGTCTAAGATTCTACAAAATCCCCACGGCCTTTCTAGGAGCTCTATCCAACGCTCTACTATATCCTAGACCCACGTCCTATGCTCCGCGAATTTCCTACGGCCTTCCTAGAGCTCTATCCAACGCTCTACTATATCTATAAGAGGTGGAACTTTAGGGAAATTTTTTTTGAGAGATAACTAAGAGGCTTAGGGTGCTGGGGACCAGCACCTTTAAGGGGGACCTAGGAGATATAGGATCCCTTAGGGAAATAAAGGCTAGAAGGAGACTTACTCCTTAGGATGGAAAGATAATACTCCTAAGGAGAAGACGAACTAACAGCTGTTTAGTAAGAGTTAGGTCTAAGAGTTAGATCTAGGTCTAGGGAAGACTAAGGTCTAAGAGTTAGACTTAGGTCTAGAGACTAGAGTTGAAGGACTAGGCTTAGGTTCAAGGAATCCTAAGACCTAGGACTAGACTTAGGTCTATAGACTAAGGGCTAAGGAATAGACTTAGGCTTAAGGAAAATTCGGAAAATTTTAAAAGTTATCTCACGTCTAGATTAGGGAAAATTTTTAAGTCTTTAAGAGTTTAAGTCTAAGATAAGAGGACCTAGGACTAAGGTCTTATAGGAGCTTCGACCTACTTAAGGGGGACCTACTATCACGATCCTAATCTAAGACTAAGGATTTAGAGTTATATTAGACCTTTTAGAGTTATATTAGTTCCTAGCTGTATTAGAGTTTTTACTCTGCTTTGTGTATTCTAGCTTTCTCTCTTTACGCTTTGTCTTGTTATTATCTCTAGGGTTAGTTCTAGGTCAATCAATTGAGTTACTACCTCGCTACTAGGTCTAGAGAACCTAGTCTAAGTCTAGGTATCGTCTATGCCTTACCGCTGGCCCTAGGGGTTGATCCCTTACAGCTATAGAGTAATTAAGAAGCTTATTATTAATAGTAGGCTAGAAAATAAAGATATTATAGAGAAACTAGTAGAAGACTTTAGGGTAAAGCAAGTGTAAGTGTCAGCCTATTACCCCTAGGCTAATAGAATAATTAAACGAGGATATAAATTAATTGTTAATAGTCTTATAAAGCTTACTTTAGAAGGTAAAGGCAACTAGGTTCAGAATCTAATAGCTATACTATAGGCTGATTAAGTAATAATTATAATACTAGATATTTGCCATACTACTTACACTATAGCTAGGATATCTTACTTCCTATTAATCTAGAGTTTTCTATATAGTTAATACACCCTTAGTATAAC